>MUZC01000112.1:412402-424497 GCA_002072015.1 Radix auricularia | reverse complement strand
ATATTTCAAACCTTCCTCTATTCCCCTCTTACCTCCATATTTCAAACCTTCCTCTATTCCCCTCTTACCTCCATATTTCAAACCTTCCTCTATTCCCCTCTTACCTCCATATTTCAAACCTTCCTCTATTCCCCTCTTACCTCCATATTTCAAACCTTCCTCTATTCCCCTCTTACCTCCATATTTCAAACCTTCCTCTATTCCCCTCTTACCTCCATATTTCAAACCTTCCTCTATTCCCCTCTCTCTATTCCCCTCTTACCTCCATATTTCAAACCTTCCTCTATTCCCCTCTTACCTCCATATTTCAAACCTTCCTCTATTCCCCTCTTACCTCCATATTTCAAACCTTCCTCTATTCCCCTCTTACCTCCATATTTCAAACCTTCCTCTATTCCCCTCTTACCTCCATATTTCAAACTTTCCTCTAGGACCTGTCAACTCAAGGCACAATCTATTACTAGATTTAAATAAGCTGCAGCTATAAACCAGGGGAATCATTTGTCACACTGTCATCTGGCCAGACACCAGTCCCCCACCCTTTCCATAAGCCAAGTGTCTGTGTAGGACAGCTACATTACTGCTGGCATATTGTGTACTTTGGTCTACAGCTACTGTCTGTCTCCTCATGTCCCCACTGTTGAGAGCCACATTTCAGCTATTGATTTCTTTTGAATATTTTCATGGCTAGTGTTAAAAACTGATTGTTTTATGACTTTGGCTTTCAGTCTCACACAGTCAAAGATAATTTAAAACGAATTTAAAATAAAACTATACACACAGGTTTTTTTTAATAATACTAAGTTTTAGACTATAGCAGTTTCTATATCGTCAATTGAATTTTTAAGAGCGAACAAATAAAATAAGCAGTAAATTAATTTTATTATCCTTTTTATAAATGTTAAACTTTATTGAAAGTTTTTAATATTTTATTGATAAATATTACAAAAGACATTTTTATTTAAATAATATTTGATGTTACACATTAAGAATGACCCATTATACTTAGTAGTTGGCCTTCAACATCTATTACATAAATACTAAAGTGCACATCTATTCTAGGCACACATCCTTTGTAGTATTAAAATGTACATAGACAGGCTTGTTTGTTGTATTGAAATGTACATAGACAGTCTTGTTTGTTGTAGTATTGAAATGTACATAGCCAGTCTTGTTTGTTGTAGTATTGAAATGCGTTTTGTCATAAGTGGTGCTCTCAAAGATTGTGTTGCTAACTTGATGTCAAGGGAGAGTTAATACCAGTTATATAGATACCAGTTATATAGAGTAGATACCAGTTATATAGAGTAGATACCAGTTATATAGAGTAGATACCAGTTATATAGAGTAGATACCGGTTATATAGAGTAGATACCAGTTATATAGAGTAGATACCAGTTATATAGAGTAGATACCAGTTATATAACTAGCAGGAAATATTTCTAAGATATCTTGAGGTTAATTCTGTACATGCACTACCGCTGGATGTCTGTGTTATACTAGAAAAGCCATCAATGTCTGTGTTACCCCAGAAAAGCCATCAATGTCTTTGTTACACAAGAAAAGCCATTAATGTCTGTGTTATACTAGAAAAGCCATCAATGTCTTTGTTACACAAAAAAGCCATTAATGTCTGTGTTACTCTAGAAAGCCCATCAATGTCTGTGTTACACAAAAGCCATTAATGTCTGTGTTACACTAGAAAAGCCATCAATGTCTGTGTTACACAAGAAAAGCCATCAATGTCTGTGTTACACTAGAAAAGCCATCAATGTCTGTGTTACCCCAGAAAAGCCATCAATGTCTGTGTTACACAAGAAAAGCCATCAATGTCTGTGTTACCCCAGAAAAGCCATCAATGTCTGTGTTACCCCAGAAAAGCCATTAATGTCTGTGTTACCCGAGAAAAGCCATCAATGTCTGTGTTACCCCAGAAAAGCCATCAATCTCTGTGTTACATTAGAAAAGCCATCAATGTCTTTGTTACACTAGAAAAAGCCATCAATGTCTTTGTTACATTAGAAAAGCCATCAATGTCTTTGTTACACTAGAAAAGCCATCAATGTCTGTGTTACCCCAGAAAAGCCATCAATGTCTGTGTTACACTAGAAAAGCCATCAATGTCTGTGTTACCCCAGAAAAGCCATCAATGTCTGTGTTACCCCAGAAAAGCCATCAATGTCTGTGTTACACTAGAAAAAGCCATCAATGTCTGTGTTACACTAGAAAAGCCATCAATGCCCATGTCAGGGCACACTGTGTGTTGTGCAAGTCAACAAACCAACTGATTAGGGTCATAAGGTTATTGGTGTCATGTTATTACGGGTCTGGTAATTAGGTTATTGGTGTCATGTTATTAGGGACTGCTACAGGAGGAATTTTATCCCTGGTTGGAAGAAGCTAATGGTGTAGATAAGATTGGGAAACCATGCTTGGAATGTTGTTTGAATTATCTCAGTACCTGAATGTACAATATGTCCTTAGTAGAAGCTGGTGCAGTGTGAGTTATCTTGAGAGCACTTTGTGATATGACAGTCAGGCTAGTTGCTAGTTGAACAGTTTAATGTGTCGCTGTAGGTTACAATATAGTGGCCAGGAGAGGAGTTGCTTTTGGACGTGTTCATTAAACTGTAGTCTGTCCGGGATGTGACCGAGAGATTCGAGGTAACAGCAGAGGAAATCAGATTGTGTGAACATTTCTCTACATGCTGTTGAGTTACCAGATTATAACAAACGTGTCAGTATTGTGTATGTGGGTCAGTTGGGTGTCAGTATTGTGTATGTGGGTCAGTTGGGTGTCAGTATTGTGTATGTGGGTCAGTTGTGTGTCAGTATTGTGTATGTGGGTCAGTTGTGTGTCAGTATTGTGTATGTGGGTCAGTTGGGTGCCAGTATTGTGTATGTGGGTCAGTTGGGTGTCAGTTTTGTGTGTGTGTGGGTCAGTTGTAATGTGATTGTATTGGTGGCAATGACTCAGCAAGCTGTGGTAGTCAATCCAATCTGAGCTTTGCCGTGTGTCTCTGTTGCAGACCCTGGAGAAGCTGCCATCCATCATCAGTAGCCTGAGGTCAGAGTCGCCTGGCAGCAGCGGACTTCAGTGGCTGGCCAAGATCTCCCAGCTGATTCACTGTCTAATGTTCCAACATACGGGCTTCCCAGAGCTGTACGACCCCATTCTGGAGCTTATAAAGGTCAGGGTCAGAGCCAGTTGGTCAGATCTGTTTCACTACACAATTTTATTTATTTTATTTGAAACTCAAATCCTCATAGCATGTTACATTTAAACCAAACAATCCTCTACTGAACTAATGTGGAGATGATGTTTTCTTTAATAATTAGGACTTCCCAGCTCCCAGCTCTGAAGAAATCAAACAAAAGTTAAAACAAGCCAAATGGTCATCTCAAGTCAACGACCCTGTTGCCATGGAAACGGTGGCATCCTTAGCCCTGCAGAGCTCGGCCAAGCATCAGAAACTGGAAACAGGCAAGACAGGGCTGGAGAATCTCGGTAACAGTTGTTACATGAACAGTGTCCTGCAGGCCCTCTACATGTGTGATCAGTAAGTGGACGACACATCAATCATACAAGTCTTATCTCTTACAGACGCTCCTTCTATACGGAAGATTATTGCGTCCTATGCTTATTTATGGTTTGTGTCAGATCTGTGGGCATAGGGTGTTGTTATCATAGGCTGATATAAATAAAGGTTGTAATAAAGATAGGTTGTAAGAAATAAAGGTTGTAAGAAATATAGATTGAAATAAATATAGGTTGTAATAAAGATAGGTTGTGAGAAATAAAGGTTGTAATAAATATAAATTGAAATAAATATAGGTTGAAATAAATATAGGTTGAAATAAAGATAGGTTGTAATAAAGATAGGTTGTAATAAAGATAGGTTGTAATAAAGATAGGTTGTAATAAAGATAGGTTGTAATAAAGACAGGTTGTAATAAAGATAGGTTGTAATAAAGATAGGTTGTAATAAAGATAGGTTGTAATAAAGATAGGTTGTAATAAAGATAGGTTGTAATAAATATAGGTTGTAATAAATATAGGTTGAAATAAATATAGGTTTGAAATAAATATAGGTTGAAATAAATATAGGTTGAAATAAATATAGGTTGTAATAAAGATAGGTTGTAATAAACATAGGTTGTAATAAAGATAGGTTGTAATAAAGATAGGTTGTAATAAAGATAGGTTGTAAGAAATAAAGGTTGTAATAAATATAGGTTGAAATAAATATAGGTTGAAATAAATATAGGTTGAAATAAATATAGGTTGTAATAAATACTGGTCTAAACAAATATAGGTTGAAATAAATAACAGTTGGTCTAGTGGTATGCGCGCTGGTCTGGCGTACCGATGGTCACAGGTTTGAATCCATGTGAAGGCAATTATTTGTTTCCGGGGCCTAGGAAGTCCCTGAGTGCACCCAGCTCCCAATGGGTACAAAACACTAGTTAGGGAAATAAAGGCGGTTGGGTAATACATGGAACTCTTATAGCCGTGGCCTGTGACCGCTGCATCACTTGCCAACAGACCGGCATTGTCTGTAGACGCTATAATCTTCTGTCTAGAAGGAGCGTCTGTATAGATAAGACAAGTTAAAATGAACATAGGTTGAAATAAATGCAGGTTGAGATAAATATAAATACATTCTAAAGCTTGATAGAATACACACAATGACTTACCATAAATACTCGTTCTAAAGCTGATCTTTTTTGGACAAAATCTAGGCAAAAAGGTTAGGGGGTCTGTTTACAAGTGAGTCATAGGGGATTTGTGCATGTGCATTGAATATCGGTGTGGTTGTTGTAGACCATCAAGGTCCGTGTTTACATTCGACAAGATTTGACTGCTCTACCAAAGGCTGTAAAATGTTATTTAACATGTGCACTTAGCTTATTTATTTATTTGGTGAATTTTTAAAATAAATTTTCCTTAAAATTTTGTTTTCAACTATGAATTTTAATGTAAGCGCTTTCGTTACTGGTTAAAAAATTTTTTTTTATTGAATTGGATTGTGATAAAACTTTCAAATGAAATACAAGATACACAAGTGATTAAAACACAAAATGAAAACTTTTTTAATGAATAAACACATGCATAAACGTTTGGCAAATGTCCTCATCAGTACAAATAAATACAAGTATTAAAATTTAATTTACAATCAATATCTTGGATAAAATATTTAAATAATGGTAAAAAAACAACAATAGAGCAATTTAAAAAATAAATATGGCTACAAGTATTAAACAGAAATACAGGTTAGAAGTGGGTCTGTGAAATGTTTCCTATTCTTGGAGGGGTGATATGTGGTAGAATTTTTAGGAAAAGGTTGATGGTAAATTTTGTAATGCTAACCTTTTATTTTGTTTGACCATTAGTTTTCAAGCTTGAACAAATCCGTTCTACTTTTTGTTGACTGTAAAAAAATCATAAGGAATTTAGCACACAAAAAGAAGATTATATTTGATTTTCTTAATTAAAAATATAGTCATGAACAGTATATAATAGGACTGAGATAAAGCTTTTAAAAAAATATGTATATATACACAAACAAATTGTGCAATCAAAACATTAAAGCTTTATTAATTAAATTATACAAATGTATATGTTTGGGCTAATACCTTCCTCAGTACAAATAGCATACAGTACTTACGCAAATATTAAAATTATATATAAATTATTAAGACGTACTATATCAAGGAAAATAATTACGTATATATGTATAGAAAGTATATTAAAAATAACAATGACACAGAATTTAAGAAAAGGGAGCAAGTATCTAAAGTTACAGTAAAAACGACTACGGGAAAAAGATTCCACAGTTTGGTAAAATCCTGAATTTGGTTTAATACATACGGAGGCAAAGTAACAACTTGTTTTGTAAATCTATTATCCCTGTAGATTCTATCATTTTTAACATCTGCTGTCAATCCGATGTCAATCCAATTGAAGATATAACCAGACATGGCTGAAAGTTTAGGAATAGTTTTCAAGTTTATTTAAAGGGGCGTGGTGGTCGATTGGCAGCTCGCTCGGCTGGCATACCGAGAGTCACGGTTTCAAGTCTCTGTGAAGGCAGGGCTTTGCTCCCATGGCTAAGGGTGTCCCTGTGTCCACTCAGCTTCAAATGGGTACCCGACATCAGTAAGGGAAGTAAAGGGGGGTGGGAATTGTACTAGCCACACAATCCCCATGTATGCCTATAAAAACCTGTGAAAGCTGCTTCACTTACCCTGTAGGTAGGCCAGCATGGTCTGAAAGGGGAACTTTACTTTTTTTTTTTTTTTACTAAATTTTCTTTTAGTATTATTATAAATAGGTTTGTTTTTATACCAGATTATCCCAAACCAATTTCATTTGTAAACAAGATGTCATGACAATACTTTAGAGACAATCAGATGGGGGAAAACAATAATTGCAAATATTTCCAGTTCCCATTTGAGATGTTTTCACTCTGTTAAAAATACACTAATTACCTTTAGACTAACTAAATTGTTATTTGGTTCTTAACTTCTGTTAATTTTTTCAGTCTGGTTTTTAACTTCTATTCACTTTATCAGTCTTTTACAAAACAGCCTTTTAACTTAACAATAGGAGCAATAATGATCAGTGATTATGGCCCCTTAAGAAGTGGAAGCAGACGAGAAACACTGTCCCAAAATTAAGTGTCTGTTACTGTAAACTTGAGGCTAGAAATAACAGAATTTTGCATAAAATTTCCAGAGGTGGGATTTACTAAAACAATATCCTGTAGATCTGACCTTTGACCCATAGTCAGTAACTTGTCCTCTAATTTTTACATTTTGTCATTGGCAGGTTCCGTGGAGGTATCTTGAGTAAATCTCCAACGGGTCGAGAGACGTTGTTGGTGAAGTTGCAGCATGTTTTTGCCTTGTTAAGTCAGTCGATGGTAAGTATGTGTATGTGACTTGTTATATCAAATATTGGTATTTAGGTGTGTGTAAGTTATTTGTTATATCAGTCATTGGTATTTAAGTGTGTGTATGTTATTTGTTATATCAGTCATTGGTATTTAGGTGTGTGTAAGTTATTTGTTATATCAGTCGTTGGTATTTAGGTGTGTGTGTGGCACTTGTTAACCTGATGTAAATTAGTATGTCCGTTTCCTACAAATCAGGATGCTGTTTTCATAATTTGAATCATGGACTGTTTATGTTTTTTAGACATTAATGAATTGCCTAGAAAAATATTGATATCAATAAATGTACAGTATTCATCTTTTTGATTTGTGTCTTGGGGATTGTTGAAATGTTTATTACCTTCTAGTGGATGAGAAAGCATCATCTTTTAAGTTTACATTCCCATTGGTGGCCTGGTTCTTTCACCTGACTGTTAGTGCCAAAGAAAACAGGACCTAACAATTGAGTACAATGTGGGGGAGGAGGGATGGTATCATTGTCATACTATACGTTACATGTTTTGGAGTGGCATATGTATTTTGGCCCCTAGTTACCTCGACTCCTACATTATTTTAATTTTGTTATATTCAACCAACTCTTTTTTTGTAAGGATGATGTATAAATAAATATTGTCCACTGGAATTAAGGGTTTGGGGTGCATGAATGGGTCAGATTTATTGGTTGAACTCTAAAAATGAACATTTATAAGAATTTGTAGTGACACCTAAACTTTCATGGTTCTTCCTGTGGGTCTACGTTACTGCTTCAGGGACCAAACTCATGACTGTAGAAAATCAATTCTGGCTACATGTATTTTTCCTCACTCTCATTGAAGTTTCTGTCTTTGTCTTCCAGCGTCCAGCCATCGCCCCTACCAAGTTCCTCCAGGCTTCAAGGCCACCCTGGTTCATGCCTGGTCACCAGCAAGACTGCTCAGAGTTCCTCAAGTACCTCCTGGACCAACTCCATGAGGACGAGAGAACAGCCAGCTCCCCGGGCGGGGTCAGGTCCATGACCAAAAGTCCTTCGACCAGCTCCATCTCGTCATCAAACAGTTTCAAAGTGGCCGAAGGCTCTCTGGGGAAGGCCAGCAAGAAAGCTGCCGTCCTGCTCACTGGCATGAAGATGATGTCAGAGGAGGAGATGAATGGGGGTGGCAGCCCGGACGGTGATAAAACCCATCAGCTCCCACCCACCCTTGTGGAAAACACCTTTCGTGGGAAAATGCAGACCACAATGAGGTGTTTGGCGTGCAGGCAAGAGTCCCACAGAGTAGAAAGTTTCTCAGACATACCGTTGGCATTCCCCAATTCTTCCAAGTCCTCCGATTACCCCCATAAAATTCTGGCAGGAGGAAGTGGAGTGTCGGGAGCAAACAGTGCGCCAGAGAGTCCCCAGTCAGAGAGGAACTTAGACTTCGGTAGCCATCTGGACAAATCGTCGGGAGACTGCTTCACGCTCAACGATCTCATCTCCTTCTACCTCAAGCCAGAGAAACTGACGGGAGAAAACAAGTACCAGTGTGACGCCTGCGGTGCCCTACAAGACGGGGAGAGAACCATGCAGATCCTAGAGTCTCCGCAGTACCTTATTCTCACCCTCCTCAGATTCTCTTACGACACCAAGCTCCAGACAAGAACAAAGATATTCCAGGACGTGCGCTACCCTCGCACACTTGCAGTCCCCGTCACGAAAGCTTCACCTATGACCCCTGTCGAAGCCAAGCTCAGCCCTTTCAAACATCTTTCAAGGCCAAACAGCTTCTCAGGGACAGCAACCAACAGGAACCCCATGCTAGCGGCAAAACTTGAGAGCATTGCTCAGCAGCTGGCCCCGGCGTGCGAGGGCCCGGCCTCTGACGGCAGACACTGTGATTTGTACGGCCTGTCTGCTGTCATCATTCACTCCGGCACTTCTTCAGAATGTGGACATTACTACTGCTACGCTCGTCATTCCCAGGCGGGTCAGATTGACCCAGCTCAGTTGGATAAAGTGACAGACAACCTGGATAACCTTGACCTGCTGACTGACAAGTGGTACAACTTCAATGACAGTCGAGTGTCTCATGCAAATTTTGACACTTTCAGGTAAATTCTTCATCATTTTCCTTGAATTTAAACAGAATATTCATTAATATAGTCCAGATAACATGATGTCCAATCAACAGGGATGTCCATAGTCTGACCCACGGTTAAATTTTAACTGGTCCCAGATTTCATCTAAAACAGCTCACTTCATGTGTTTATTCAGTGATGCATACATTATATTGATCAGAAAAAGACAAAACTGTAAGATGTTTCAAGTTAACTAAAAATAGGATGGGGTCCAATGATGGCAAATATCCCTCTAGTTTATTATTTACCTACTGTTATGTATACAAAATCTATGACATCACTGTTGTAATATTGTTTACTAGCCGACCCGGGTCGTTGCACACACCGCTAATGATTTAGTGACAGTTGACATTTTATGAATGTAATTGTTTAGGTGAGTGTGTGACTACTTTTCTGTCACTGAGAACAGAAAGCACGAAGTTATTATGCCAATGTCAAGAAACAAAGCTTACATCCGTGTTGCGAAGTCATGTTCCAAAAGAAAGTGGAAAATGAACGGTACAAACATAAACATTTTTGAAAATTAAGTAATATCTTAGCTGGGGCTTGAACCTACGACCTTCCGCATGTTAGGCGAATGTAATAACCACTACACTACGAAATAAATGCTATTTTGTTGTTCTGAAAGAACAAAGAAATTGAACCTCAATTGAATGCATTGTTGGCTTGGTCTCGATGACCCCCACCCTCTCCACTACCTTTTCTTGCCAGCTGATTGGTCGGTGGGGTTAGACAGCTTGCTTGGTGACCAGCATGGTTGAACCATTACGAGAATTATATATAGAGATTTTTCTTACTCGCTGAACTAAGTGAATGTAGTCTCATGCACTTGGAACTTAAAAATATTTTTTTTAATCACAATTTTTGCCCCTAACATTTTCAGTCCTTTTTACATTTTAATACATTTTATTGATTGTAATGTGCGTAGCAGAAATAAACATCTTTATTCCATAATGTGGATAATTAGTTATCCCATTTTGCTGATATCAAATGATGGATAAGATAATTATTAAGTCTCAAAAATCTTAATAGTATTGTCCCCTATACCCCCATCACAAAATATCCCTCTTACAAATAAAAAACAACAAAAACCATCTACTTAGAACACCGGTCTCAACTTACTTGGGTCATTTTTCTTTATTATCTTTATCTGGACCACACATATTTTTACTGCATGGAAAATTGACGACTTTGCTAATAGTTTGGACACCCCTGGCATACAACCTGATGAATAGTAGTGTCCATATAACATGACCAGTAGTGTCCATACAACATGATGACCAGTAGTGTCCATATAACATGATGACCAGTAGTGTCCATATAACATGATGACCACCAGTGTCCATATAACATGATGACCAACAGTGTCCATATAACATGATGACCACCAGTGTCCTTATAAAATGATGACCAGTTGTGTCCATATAACATGATGACCAGTAGTGTCCATATAACGTGATGACCAGTAGTGTCCATATAACATGACCAGTTGTGTCCATATAACATGATGACCAACAGTGTCCATATAACATGACCAGTTGTGTCCATATAACATAATGACCAGTAGTGTCCATATAACATGATGACCAACAGTGTCCATATAACATGATGACCAGTAGTGTCCATATAACATGATGACCAGTAGTGTCCATATAACATGATGACCAGTAGTGTCCAGTTTTCTTTTTGTGCAGCCAAACAATGGAATTCTCTACCATTGCACATCCGTAGTATTCAAACAACCAAGTCCTTCAAGACTGCACTTAGGACACATCTTTTCAAAATTTATTTTCAAAACTATGAAAAACCCTTTCTTTTAATGATTAGTGTAGCTTTTGTATTATGCACTGTAACTAATATGGTTGTTATGGTATCAATGCTAATTTATTATTTATATGTATGTTACTACCTTCATATAAAGCACTGTGAGCCCAGTTCCTTACCGGGATACAGCGCTACATAAATTATCCAGAACTTCTATCAATTAATTATTACATGTACTATAATTTAACATCTTAAATAGCCTTCTTGTTTTCCCCAGGAATTAAGTCATGTTATTTTAGAAGGTTTGTGGATATAAAGAGTTAAATGTTTGATTACATTTAAGTCATTCCTACTATTAAATGCATTGATATTATTTGTGATATACATCCACTATCAACATAAAGGAGGTACAACTGTAGCATTGGGCCATGTTAGATTGTTGTATATACCAACATAAAGGATATACAACTGTAGTATTGGGCCATGTTAGATTGTTGTATATACCAACATAAAGGATATACAACAGTAGCATTGGGCCATGTTAGATTGTTGTATATACCAACATAAGCAAGATACAACAACAGCATTGGGCCATGTTAGATTGTTGTATATACCAACATAAGCAAGATACAACAATAGCATTGGGCCATGTTAGATTATTGTATATACCAACATAAAGTAGATACAACAATACATCGGGCCATGTTAGATTGTTGTATATACCAACATAAATGAGTTGCAACTGTAGCATTAGGCCAATATCTCAAAAGTGTCAGCTGACCTTTAACCTGTCTCTCATTTGCATTTCTTTCACAGCAATGTAACAAAAAGGTTCTCAAAAGACACACCATACGTCCTCATCTATCGCAAGATTGATGCAGGAGGTCAGAGTCTGAGTTTGAACTTTGACCCAACATTAAGGCCTGACCTTCGAGACGCTGTCATCAAAGATAATGAGGCATATTTCAAGGTACCTCCACCACCCTCCCCCAACCTTCTGATATGGTCATTTCTCAATCTTGGTCATTTCTTATATCAGTCTTCATCATACGTTTATATCTCTGACTTGATTAAATGGTAAAGACGTAAACACTGTAAGGGTTAGCCTGACAGGACTTTATAACGGGACTTCATTACAGGACTTTATGACAGGCATCAGACACTTTTTAAAAAATTTTCTCATCTCCTTACTGTGTGTGCCCAATTACCCACAGACCACCCCCTCCCCTACACCACAACCACAGACCACCCCCTCCCCTACACCACACCCACAGACCACCC
>MUZC01000112.1:378928-389770 GCA_002072015.1 Radix auricularia | reverse complement strand
GTGCGAGTTGGCACCAATTATTATTGGTTGACTAAGGTGCGAGTTGGCATCAATTCGCTCTCTAAGGCTCGTTGGTCCATGTGCAAAGTTGCACGGCATCCATATTTGATAAATTTATTTTTAAAAGAATTTACTGCGCGGTTATTCTAAACTGCTGCACGGCGTCGGTCAGATATCTACGCATCCACGCAGCTTGAAGAGGAAATTGGTTCATACTAATAAGCTCGCACTGGGGGTGGGGGGGGGGGTAATATAGTTGGTTGGCACTAGCCAGTTGGCATAAGTGGGTTGGCATTATTTGGTTGGCGCTGATGAGGTAGCAAATGACTACAACAAAAATATCTTGACTAAACGTTTAGACGCACGCTATTGTTAACTCACATGAGTCAAACTCAATCTCCATACGCCCCACCCCCACCCCCCTACAACTATATCTAGTCCCAGAGGTCTTGATTCGTTTTTTTAAAAAAAACATTTCCGGCTCTGTATAATTATATTAATTAGTAAAACATGCGATCATTTCCAATAAGAAATTTTGATTTGAATTTTATTACAATTTGCTTCTTTAGCCAGATCCTTCAATAAATAAATCTAATCGGAGGCTACCAAGCGTTTTGACTGATACCTGCAGTTCACCTGTGTCTACTTCGTGTAGATTCTTTTACTGCCATCAAGAAATTTTAAGTGAAACCGCAGTGTGAGATAAAACTTGAAGACAAATTTGAAAGTCTGAGTGCAGAGTGGTGGATGAAGAGTCATCTAGCATGACACTAGGATAGGCGTGTTAAATGATAGTAGCGGAGGATATGACAACTATTTACAGGAGTAGGTAGAGAGTTCCTGAAGCTTTGAAAGATTGTTTATTTGATGTGTTTGCTCCAAACAAATAGAAAATTGTTGAAAATGTAAGTCGTAGAAATCAAACGGTTGTTGAATGGTTTTGAGAGATGGCCACAGATGTGAAAAACATTGCCAACCGAAAGAGACAAGAGTTTTCCCCCTTTCCTTTATAGTCTGTGACAAGAGTGAGACGTTCATATCATTCATTCTTCAAGTAGAAAATACATGGGACATGATTATGTATGTGGAAAACATGTTAGATAGCGTGTGTTTAAACACAACCGACATGAACGTGTCATAGGGCAAGCTAATTTCATGGAGCAACATTGATATACCCAGAGACGAAGTGGATTAATTGGGAAAAGGTGGCTCAAGATGGAGGTGATCTGTTTGGAAATGTCGCTGTGTGGTGACGTCTTAGACCATCCAAGTGTAATAAGGATAGTAAAACACTAAACGTCAAACAACCGGAGCTTAAGTGTAATAAGGACAGTAAAACACTAACCGTCAAACAACCGGAGCTTAAGTGTAATAAGGATAGTAAGACACAAACCGTCAAACAACCGGAGCTTAACATTCGATCACCGCAAAGTGCGGTTCTTTCTTGTTTGACTTTCTAGCTAAGTTGGGGGGAAATTCTCAGCAGAAGTTTCTTGCTCCTGATCGGTGCAACCAAAGTCATCGAAATAAAAGACTTCGGCGATTTGAACATTTACACAGGGAGATATATGGTAATAAAAAAATATTTGTTTAGATAAGCAGCAAAAAAGAAAATGCAACATTGCGTCATGGCCTTCAATTCTCACTCGTCATGAAAAGAAGCCCCAACTTCTTCTACTTGCAGGTCGTGTGTTTGGTGTACGTGAACGTGTGTCAGCGGCTGAACTCTGAGATGAGCATGAACAAATCATCACACTATAGTCGTCATCTCCCTGATGAAAACTTGCAGAACATCGTGAGAACCTAAATGACCCGAACCATTATACCCAACTAAGCTCTGACCAATAGGCATGCATATCATCCAAAATGGGTAATGCCCACGATTTTCTTTTATCTGCCATAGTTCAGTTTATGTGATATAGGTGGTTTTTTTTTAAAAAAGGTTCAACTTTACGAGTTTTGAAAGTTTATTCTGTTGGGCCCGCAACCTTAGATGTGGTTTGATGTTAAAAGCTGTTTAGGCGCTCCTGGGTCTGAAGTTAAATGTCAACAGAAAGATACTCGAAGATAAGCTGCTGGGATACTATATATAAACAGCTTCATAAACTAGAATTCGTCTTTATGTTTAACCTTTGACCCAGATTTAGAAAATTTTCAAACAAGCCAAAATCTCACAGATGACATTGCAAGGGAGAGAATAACAAGAATCTTTTCAACAATTTTCTAATAACTATTAAATTTAATTATAGTAAATTATATGCATTTATTTTTAATAATAAAAAATTAATTATTATAGGCCTTGCGCAAATCATTATCATTTAAACGAATTAAACTCAAACATCTGCTTCCATCGCACTTAGTTATTTTGAAAACCTGAAAAACTGACAGGAAATGACATTTTAGCCAGTTTCTGTAGGGTCAGGCAGTAGTCAGTTCCTGTATGTCCCGGCAGTAGCCAGTTCCTGTATGGTCCGGCAGTAGCCAATTCCTGTAAGGTCCGGCAGTAGTCAATTCCTATAAGGTCCGACAGTAGCAGTCTAGAGTTATTATGTTTTATAGTCTCTTAGTATCTTATTTTTAAACTTTAATTAATAAATCCGACTCTAAGACTAAAATAAGTTCGATTAGCGGCTTGTTAAAGTCAACTACTGATTGTCAATACAATTAATGTTAAACTCTTTATTGAAAAATGAATAGGGTGACAAAAGTCATTTTAATAAGTGACCCTAATATAAATAACTTTGGAACAACCCAGTGCTACAGCTTGTCAAACTTTGTTGTCTGGGAAACTTGTTAAACTTTTAACTTTAAGTGAATACCTTTACGGCTACTGCACACTCAGGTAATAGTCCTATATAACACCATTCGATATGCCGCCCAAGCGAATATCAATCGAAGCTAGAACCTTTTACAGTGATATCTAAATAGTTGCTAATTAATTTTATACATATAAAGGAGTTGGCGTGCTAGTCATAGATCGTCCTAAATTAAAATTTGAAATGTATCAGTTAAAATTAAAAACAACTTGTAACAGATAGTTAGGAATAAATTTCATCAATCAAAGTTATACAAATATTTTAAGAAATGTATTTGCTGGTCTCTCTTCAAATGTCATTTTGATCTCCCTTGAAAAGACATGCTTTAAAAATGAAAGTTTTAACTCTTGTTGTTTGTTATCTACTTACAGATCAAGTAGACCCCAACAACCAATCCGACTGGAGTCACGAAAAGAACCCGCACGGTAAAACTCGATTTAGTTTATACTATTATCTTGCGAGCATTATTTCACGAACACCGATTTCTGCAGTACAAACTGAACAAATTATCAGGCAGCATCTTCAAAGTTCTTAACTTTCATTTCACAGTTTTTACTTTATACAAAAAATTACATGTAAAACATTTTAAATATTGGCTATTGAGTTTCATGTTAACGAATTGTTTTGTTTTTTGTTATGTCTCGTAAGACGACGGAATTTTCTGTGCTCCTGTGGGATTTACGCACATGATCTTGCAGCTTCTGCTGTGGCTGTACAAGCCCACTCGCGAATGGCAGCCTTTGCTGCACTTCTCACACTGAAAGGTAGTCCTAGTGTTTGGCTGAATTACTCTGCTTTTCCTCTTTAGGCGAATTTCGTCTGCGACCTGTTGCAGGTATTTTTCCCCTGCTTCTAGCCCAGCAGTTAATGCCTGTCTCCAACTGCACCTGTCCCCAGCGAGTTCCTCCCAGCTATTTATGTCAATGCCAATAGCTTTGAGGTCTCTCTTGCACACATCTTTGTAACGGAGGTGAGGCCGGCCTGTGGTCCTCTTTCCTTTGGCTAGCTCAGAATAGAGGATGTCCTTTGGGATTCTGCCATCCTCCAATCTGCGCACATGTCCCAACCACCTAAGCCGACGCTGGCGAAGAAGAGTTGTCATGCTTTGGATTTTCGCCCGTTGTAGCACTTCGTTGTTGATGACATGGTCCTGCCAGGTAATTCCCAGGATGCGCCGGAGACAGCGCATGTGGAAAGCACTCAATCTCCTTCTTGTCTGGAGTATAGGGTCCAGGATTCACTGGCATAAAGGAGGGTGCTTAGCACACATGCCCTGTAAACAGCAATTTTGGTATTGATGGTCAGCTTTTTGTTGCTCCATACTCTTTTTGAGAGCCTGGCCAGAGTTTTAGAGCCCTTGCCGATCCTTACGTCTAGGTCGAAATCAAGGGACAGGTTGTTGGTGATGTTGGATCCAAGGTATGTAAAGCGTTCCACGGCCTCAAGTTGGCAGCCATCGATGGTGGGGCAGCGTCTTGGGCCATCACGTTGGTCTTTTTGAGGCTGATGGTTAGTCCGAAGTCCCTGGCGGCCTTGGCAAAGCTTGGCAAGGCTTTGCAAATCAGAAACGTTGTGAGTTGCATTGGCAGCATCGTCTGCAAAAAACATGTCCCTGATGACGGTTTCTCGGATCTTCGTCTTTGCCTTCAGCCTGGCCAGATTAAATAGTTTACCATCAGAACGTGTATGAAGATAGATCCCCTCTGATGAGGATCCAAAGGCATGTTTCAACAGGCAGGCAAAAAAGATGCCAAAGAGTGTCGGGGCGAGGACGCAGCCCTGTTTGACTCCACTGAGGATATCAAATTGAGGGGAAGTTGAACCGTCATACTGCACCGTGCCTTTCATACCATTGTGGAATCAATGTATAATGTTAAGCAGTTTTGGTGGGCAGCCAACTTTTGCCAAGACTGTAAACAGACCATCTCTGCTGACCAGGTCGAAAGCCTTTGTTAAATCAATGAAGGCCAGGTAAAGGGGCATGTGTTGCTCTCGGCACTTTTCTTGAAGTTGTCTTCTCATTGAAGTTATATCTCATTGTTAACGAATATAAACTTGTCAATTTCCCAGACTTGTTCTTTAAGTCACATTTATAATATTTATCTCTTTCCAGGCTCTGGACAACAATGAAGATTTTATTTGCCATCACTATGAAAAGTATCTTCGCTATCTTATGTGTTCTTGCAGTTTTTATGGCAGTCACTCAAGCTGGTAGGTCATTGAGATAGTCACTCAAGCTGGTAGGTCATTGAGATAGTCACTCAAGCTGGTAGGTCATTGAGATCACTCAAGCTGGTAGGTCATTGAGATAGTCACTCAAGCTGGTAGGTCATTGAGATAGTCCACTGAAGCTGGTAGGTCATTGAGATAGTCACTCAAGCTGGTAGGTCATTGAGATAGTCACTCAAGCTGGAAGTTATTGAGATAGTCACTCAAGCTGGTAGGTCATTGATATAGTCACTCAAGCTGGTAGGTCATTGAGATAGTCACTCCAGCTGGTAGGTCATTGAGATATTCACTCAAGCTGGTAGGTCATTGAGATAGTCACTCAAGCTGGTAGGTCATTGATATAGTCACTGAAGCTCGTCAAGACGTCATCAGCTGATCTCATCATCCAAGACAGTGGGTCTCAATATGAAATTTTCATCTTGTGAGAACGGGTGTAGTGTATATTATTGATGCAGAGCTCGTATAATACATTATAGCAATATCTTTAACCATAAGTAATATACCTAAAGTTGTATGTTATATATTTTGTACATATGCCCAGTAAACCTAATCTGTATTTATTTTATTATGTATCTATTATTTTCGTTTGACATCATTTGAATGTTACATTGAAATATATATATCTTTATAGGATAATAATAATAATTTACCATATAATATAATCTAATTTATAAGTAATTATATAATTCATCATCATCATAAATTATCATAAAAAATATGCGCTTACCTCCCTTTATTTTCTCTCCTATGAAAATTCTTTCGTTGAAACGTTATCTTGTAATTTAAAAGGTAGTGAATATTGCCTCGTCAAGACGACCCAATATGCGGCTGCATACGCGCTCGTCCACTTCCGGTTATTGCTATTCTTGGTAACATTTTTTAATAAGGTAAAAAAATTCATTGGTGTTTGCGACTGTGTGGTCGTATTGATAGTAAGATAGTATGCTACATCGCAGGTTCGGGGTTTCGAATCCTTACTGATGCCTATTTTTTTGTTTAAACAACACTACATGAATTGATAATGAATAAGATTTTTTAAAAAAAAAATTAGTTTGTTTTGATGTTAGGTTTAGGGATAGACTTTAGGGTTACGTTATGTGATCGTTTTTAGGGTTTGGGTTAGGTTTAGTGATAGTTTTTAGGGTTTGGGTTAGGTTTAGTGATAGTTTTTAGGTTTTGGGTTAGGTTTAGTGATAGTTTTTAGGGTTTTGGATTAGGTTTAGTGATAGTTTTTAGGGTTTGGGTTAGGTTTAGTGATAGTTTTTAGGGTTTTGGGTTAGGTTTAGTGATAGATTTGAGAGATTGTTTAAATGCACATATAGAATCGGAGGTTCAATGAAAGGCGCAGTGAATACTTGCAACTCTTCAATTTTATAAACATCATTTTATAAACAACTAGCAATTTGCCCGCGCTTTGCTGCGGGAAGATGGAGTATTAGTGATAAGTGAGTGAGTGCATAAAAAAACACTATATTTTGGCCCCCAGCGCCCACCAAAGAATATTTTAAATATTATTTCACCTGCTGCCATCGTGGAAGTATATTTAAAAAATCCCCAACGTTTTATGCGTTACCTATTTGGGAAATAGGAAAAATAGTGCTTTTCAATTTGTATATAGCGCATATTTGGAAAAAACACGTTTTTGAGGTCCCGGCCCCAATGAGTGTGAATTTTAAAATTATATTGCGCTAATTTTTGTCGAGAAAGGGTACCCAACAACTTCCTAAAGTTTTATGCTTCTACCTACACGGGGAATGGGAGAATTAGTGATTTTTAATTTTTATATAGTTAATATTAGGGAAAAACTACATTTTGGCCTCCCAGCCCACAGTAAAGAATGTTTTAAATAATTGTTCACTTGCTACCATCGTGGAAGTGTAGTTAACAAACCTCCAAAGTTTCATGCGTTTGTCTATTTGGAAAATAGGAGAATTATTGATTTTCAAATTTTTATAGCACGTATGAGGAACAAATACGGTTTTTTTGGACCCAGGCCCTCATGGGCGTGCATTTAAAAATTATTTTACGCCAATTTTCGTCGTTTTGAGGGTACCCAACAACTTCCTAAAATTTTATGTTTTTACTTACACGATGAATTGTTGAATTTGTGATGAGTCGGTTTTTAATATAAGAAAAAATTATATTTGGCCCTTCGGCCCCCTGTGAGTGGAAATTTACCATTCTCTTTCGACAACTTTCATCGGGAGATTGTACTCAACAACTTCCCAAAGTTTCATGCCTCTACCTAAATGGAGAATGGGGGAATTAGTGATGTGTAGTTTTTATATAGTTTATATTAGGAAAAAACTACATTTGGCCCCCCCGGCCCCCAGTAAGAGATATTTTAAAATATGTTTTCATCTGCTACCATCGTGAAAGTGTAATTATCAACACCCTAACGTTTCATGAGTCTACCTACTCGAGTAATAAGAGAATCAGTGATTTTCAATTTTTATAAATCTCATATAAAAAAAACGTTTTTAGGGCCCCGGCCCCCATGAGTGTGTATTTCAAAATTCTTTTACACCAACATTTGTCCTGAGAGGGTACTTAACAATTACCCAAAGTTTTATGCTCCTACCTACTGGGAAAATGGGAGAATTAGTGATAAGTTGGTTTTTAATATAAGAAAAAATATATTTGGGCCCCGGTATTTCTAACATTCTTGTTGCCAATTGTCGGGAGCTTGTACTCAAAAAATTTCAAAAGTTTCATGCTTCTACCTATATGGGAAATACGAGAATTAGTGATTTTCAAATTTTATATAGCTCATATAAAGAAAAAAATGTTTGGGGGCCCCGGCCCCCATTAGTTGGAAATTTAACATTCTCTTTTGCCAATTATCATCGGAAGCATGTATTCAAAAAATTTACAAAGTTTCATGCTTCAAACTATACGGGAAATAGGAGAATTAATGATTTGCAATTTGTAAATAGCTCATATAAGGGGGGGGGGTAGTTTTATGGGGTCCCATTTTTGGGGGGCTCCCGTACCTCTATGAGTGGGCATTTAACATTCTCTTTCGCCAATTATCATCGGGAGATTAAACTCAACAACTTCCTAAAGTTTCATGCTCTTCACCTACATGGTGAATGGAAGAAATAGTGATTTTTATTTTTTAAATTTGGACCCCCAGCCCCCCTGTAAGAGAAATTTTAAAAATTATTTCACCTGCTAGCATCGTGAAAGTGTATTTATAAACTCCCCAACATTTGATGAGTCTACCTACTCGGAAAATAGGAGAATTGGTGATTTTCAATGTTTATATAGCTCACTTAATGAAAATTGGGAAATTTAATATTCTCTTTTCCCAATTATAGTCGGAAGCATGTACTTAAAACATTTCTTAAGTTTCATGCTTCTACCTACACGAGAAATAGATGAATTATTGATTTTCAATTAGTATACCGCTTATATAAGGAAAAAAACAGTTTTGGGGCCCCGGCCCCAATGAGTGTGAATTTCAAAATTCTATTTCGCCAATTTTTGTCGTAAGAGAGTTTCCAACAACTTCTTAAGGTTTCGTGCTTCTACCTACACGGGAAGTTGGAGAATTAGTGATGCCAGCAAAAAAAAAGTTGTTGGGCCCCCGGCCCCACATGAGGGAGATTTTCAAAATTTTTTCGCCAATTTTCGTAGCGAGAGGGTTCCCAACAACTTCCCAAAGTTTCATGATTCTACCTACACGGGAAGTTGGAGAATTAGTGATGAATCAGTGAGTGAGTCAGTCAGTCAGTCAGTCAGTGAGGGCTTTCCCTTTTATTAGTATAGATGTTACCAAGAATAGTAATAACCGGAAGTGGACGAGCGCGTATGCAGCCGCATATTGGGTCGTCTTGACGAGGCAATATTCACTACCATTTTAAAATTATTGAGTGTTGTCTCCCCTCGTAGCAGAGTCCATATCATCGCCCCCTGAAGGGGAAGGGGGAGAATCCGTACCAGAAGAATGTTCCTGTGGCGACATGCCTCTCTATTGTGAAGAAGGAGATGTTGAGAGAGAATTCAGTCCGTACATTAAAGCAGTAGAGGAGTAGTAGATAGGACAAGGCGCTCGCCGCACGCCGTCTGCCCATGTCTTCAAGCTACCATCACATCTAACTATAGCAACAACACCCGTGACAACAAGTCCAGCTCTAACCATGACATCCACTACGGACATGACCCCACCAGAGGACATGACCCCACCGCTGTCCGAGACCCCACCCCTGTCCATAAGCCCACCTCTGCCACCCTTGCCCCTGACTCCGCCGTTGCCCTTGACCCCACCTCTGCCATTGACGCCACCCGAAGCCATGACGCCACCTGAAGCCATGACGCCACCCGAAGCCATGACGCCATCTCCAGACACGACTCCACGCCAAGCAATGACGCCATCTCCAGGCGTGACTCCACCCCACCAAGCCATGACTCCACCCCACCAAGCCTTGACTCCACCCCACCAAGCCATGACTCCACCCCACCAAGCCATGACTCCACCCCAAGCCATGACTCCACCCCACCAAGCCATGACGCCATCTCCAGCCAGGACTCCCCGCCAAGCCATGACGCCGTCTCCAGGCGTGACGCCACTCCAAGCCATGACTCCACCCCAAGCCATGACTCCACCCCCGTTGGTACAACCCGTGTGGGGGCTATACAGCTGTTGTATCCTATAAAAATAACGTGAGTATTTCATGTCACCGTCTCAAACTGAAAACTAACTTTGATCGGAATGTTAAAATAATGACGTACATTGTTATTTTAAAACACAAAGTAGTAGGATCCCAAAACTTCAAGTCTGACACCTAGATCTCCAAGTACGATCCCAAAACTTTAAATCTGATCCCAAAACTTTAACTTTGATCCCAAAACTTTAAATCTGATCCCAAAACTTTAAATTTGATCCCAAAACTTTAAATTTGATCCCAAAACTTTGATCCCAGATCTACACGCCTGATCCCAAAAACTTTAAATTTGATCCCATATCTACAAGTCTGATCCCATATCTACAAGTCTGATCTGTCACGGTCAGATGTTATGGTGTGAGAATGACTGAGCGAAAACGTAGGGTGAATGATAAACAAAGCGTGAACACCAGTTGACTTGAATACTCGCTCACCGGGTGTTCACATGGGAGTGTGTAGAGATGTCAGGTGAGAGGGGCAATGGGTGGACAGTGTGTGATATAAGCAGGCAGAGGGACGAGTAAGGGGAGAGAACATTTTTTTTGAGCGTGGACCAGGACGGTCATGTTTTTGTCGATCAAGGAGGGCTGACCAGGAACGAGTGCCTATAGAACTATATATATATATATGTTGAGAGAGAGAGAGAGACAAACACAGTGAACGTATTCTTTGATAGCTGCTACAACTATATTGCTATGGATATACATATGTCTATATATGATGTAAATAAACGTCATTTTTTCTACTGAGTTCAAGTCTCGTGACTGCTTCTACAACTGTACTGTACGCCTGATGTTTATATCTGTGGTCAAAAGGGTGGACCAAAAATCCTCCTAGACAGCGAGTCCGCCACAGTGGGGGCCCGTCAAACTTGTTGAGCTGATTGTAGCCACATCTTCGTGGCTTGAGACCAACGCTGCAGACAAATTCTTTGTAACTTGGAGCCAACCCTGCCAGCCATATCCTCGTGGCCAGAGACCGAAACTTCAGGCCGCTTCTTTGTGGCCAGAGACGACCACTGCCAGTCAGACATCGAGAACCAGACAACCAGAACCAGACTACGAGAACCAGACGAGAACCAGACAACGAGAACCAGACAACGAGAACCAGACAACGTGAACCAGACAACG
>MUZC01000112.1:304389-326494 GCA_002072015.1 Radix auricularia | reverse complement strand
CCCCCCCCCCCCCCAAACACACACACACACTTATTTTTATAAAAAGTAAATACATAAATTCTTACAAAAAATTTATGATAAAATATCCATCCCGCCTAGATTCACAAGTCTTAAACCACTACGTCTGCTGTGAGACTAAGACGAGGGTGAAATCTTTATCCTTGTAAAAAAATTTGGTCAAATTTGAAGGCAGCCAGTATTGCCAAATGAAAAGTAAGACAACACAACGCAAGAAAGATCGTCAAACAATAAACAGTTGTACATATTTTGATCCCAATCAGACTTTAGCATTAGGACGTTAATCTGGTTTTTACCATCATCAAACAAACCATTCAGATGGAACATCGCCAATCAAGTCTGGAGGTGAGATTGATTAGATAATAAAAATGATTTCATGACGTCATTTGGAGATAAGGAACGTCATTATAATGAATAAGAATGATTTTTCATTTACGTTTTTGTTTTTTTTTGTTTTAAATGAGTTTTCCATCTCATTATTATTTTTTTTTTTAAACATTTTTTTAGTTTAAATAAAAAAAAAAAAAAGGGCTATAACCCTTTGTAAAAAAAACAACAACAAGAGTTATACAGCTGTATTTGTCATCTGATCGAGATGAGAGTCACTTGCCCCTGGTGCAGTACGGACCATCAGCTTCTAATCATTATTTCAATTTCAGTAATTGTTTTGCATTGGTAGCCACTCCGGGATCACACCACGGGTAAGTGCTGGGCCCGGGCTAACACAAGACCGGGGGGCTGGGTGGAGGCGGCGATACACCTGCGTGGCCAACCGAGCGCGGAGTTCTCCTGTATCCAGCCCCCCTTTGATTTACGGCTAATGAAAGTCAAAATGGCGCCTGAACTATCGGTAATGTCACGAGGAAAAGTTAACTCTGATCTGCGCGTCTCCGGTGAGCAATGAATGATATTGTTGCCTCCCTTGGTTAATTTGTTGAAACGTTTGCTAAAGGTCCCGTTGTTTTGAAATTATTGACCTGGCCATCTTTGTTCTGGCCGGCAGTACCTGGTTTCACACGAGTGGTGTCTGCTTTCATTGTCTCCCGGCCTAATCGTCTGGCAAAAAGATTAAAAACAAGGATTCATTATTAAACATGTAATATTTCAAATGGTTTACGAATTATTTGATTGGTCGACTTGTAATCCATCTCTCATTGGTCAGTTAGGATGATTAAAATAAATGTATATTTTTTTATTTTATTTTTTTAATGACAGGAAGGGGACGTATCTTATTAAGTCTGCTTAGTTTGTCCCATTTAATGACAGGAAGGGGACGTATCTTATTAAGTCTGCTTAGTTTGTCCCATTTAATGACAGTGAGGGGACGTATCTTATTAAGTCATTTTAGTTTGTCCCATTTAATGACAGTGAGGGGACGTATCTTATTAAGTCTGCTTAGTTTGTCCCATTTAATTTCTTCTCAGTGTAGAGCCCGCGTCTCATCAATAGCGATCCCGAACATGATCCCAGTCTATTGATCCATAACATGATCCCAATCTATTGATCCTAGTCTATTTCTCCCCAACACGATTCCAGTCTATTGATCCCGAACATGATCCCAATCTATTTCTCCCCAACATGATCCCAGTCTATTGATCCATAACATGATCCCAATCTATTGATCCTAGTCTATTTCTCCCCAACACGATTCCAGTCTATTGATCCCGAACATGATCTAAAGCTATTGATCCCAGTCTATTGCTTCCCAACATGATCCCAGTCAATTGCTCCTCTTCTATAGATCCCCAACACGGTCCCAGACAATTGCTCCTCTTTTATAGATCCCCATCATGATCCCAGACAATTGCTCCTCTTTTATAGATCCCCAACACGATCCCAGACTATTGCTCCTCATTTATAGATCCCCATCATGATCCCAGTCAATTGCTCCTCTTCTATAGATCCCCAACACGATCCCAGACAATTGCTCCTCTTTTATAGATCCCCATCATGATCCCAGACAATTGCTCCTCTTTTATAGATCCCCATCATGATCTCAGACAATTGCTCCTCATTTATAGATCCCCAACATAATCCCAGTCAATTGCTCCTCTTTTATAGATCCCCATCATGATCCCAGACAATTGCTCCTCATTTATAGATCCCCATCATGATCCCAGTCAATTGCTCCTCTTCTATAGATCCCCAACACGATCCCAGACAATTGCTCCTCTTTTATAGAACCCCATCATGATCCCAGTCTCCCTATAATTTACATCATCATCATCTTTCCCAGTGACGTCACCCAGGAATCAGGTGACAAAACGTTTGTGACACTTGTCACGTGACCACGTCCAAGCGGAGTTGTGCCGCTTGAATTATCTAATGGCTGACAGTTGGCTGCTGTCGTCACGTGACACCACCAGTGGAGGGCGGGGAGTGGAAGGGAGGAATGGTGAGGAGGGGGCGTTGAGGGGGGAGATAAGTTGCACCTTCTACATAACGTGTTGCCGCCATTACAATGATGAGTTCTGTGAGATGCTAAAACAATTTTGTCAAACTTCGGATTGTGGAACAAAGTGTTCTGTGGCCCATTAAATACAAGGGGAATTGGTCTGAAAGATTATAGGAGTGGAAAAGTGGAGTGAGGTGCTGGTGACATAGGAAGGCTGGTGAGATATAAAGGGTGGTGAGATAGGTTGGGTGGTGAGATAGGAGGGGTGGTGAGATAGGAAGGGTGGTGAGATAAGAAGGGTGGTGAGATAGGACGGGTGATGAGATAGGAAGGGTGAGGAGATAGGAAGGGTGGTGAGATGGGAAGGGTGAGGAGATAGGAAGGGTGGTGAGATGGGAAGGGTGAGGAGATAGGAAGAGTGGTGAGATAGGAAGGTAGTGGGATAGGAAGGGGTAGTAAGATAGGAGGCGTGGTGAGATAGAAGGGATGGTGAGATAGGACGTTAGTGAGATAGGAAGGGTGGTGAGATAGGACGGGTGGTGAGATAGGAAGGGTGTGAGATAGGAAGGGTGGTGACATAGGAAGGGTGCAGGGGTGGATTAAGACTGCACGGGGCCCCGGGCTGCAATCAAACGGGGGCCCTATATAACCAGCGTCCCTTAAAATAAAATGATTGCTAACAGCTAATATAAGACTTAACTAAATGTTAATAATGAAAGGAAAAAAACGAACACGATAAAATAACTGTTTAAAATGTTCGCCGGTATTTTAAAAATTGAGTTTGAAAAGAAAATGTTTTACATTAGAATCGAACCCGACACCGCTTGCATCGCAAGCCTATGCTCTTTCCACAAGGCCAGCGGAGCTTGTCCATATCCAGAAATTAAAAAAAAATATATTAACTATATTTTATACTATATTATCTTAGTGAGCCAAGTTTTATAGATTATTAAGACTGTCAGGTCTGAATCGCGATCAGTTTAATAGATAATATTTATAAATTTATTTAATTTATTATATTTTCAAGGGTTCGTGGAAACATTTGTACACTTTTATTATAAAATATAAAAAGTTTGGGGGCGTTAAGCCGTCGGGGCCCCCTGGCTTTAGCCCACTCAGCCCCCCCCCTTAATACGCCATAGGTGAGGTGGTGATATATTTGGTCAGGTGAGATAGATCGTAATAGTTGAGCAGGTAAAATAGATCAAGCAGTTCAAATTACGGCTCTAAATATTTGATCAAATCAACTGTTCTTTGTGTCGTCAGTTTTAATGTTGTTCAATGAGAAGTAATTGACGCCACATCTCTCTCTCAACACATTTGTAGATCATTAATTAAAATCGCCAATATCTCCAATCAATAAAAATTTTGTAATTTTATGTTCATTTATAGATTGGCAGAAATTGCAGGAGATGTCTGACATTTAGTTCTTGTAGATTTCAATAAACTCACTTTTTAACTTTTTTTTTTAACCAATGGGAAATAAACTCAAATTCCTGTTCCTTAAACAATTTAATCGGTTATTCCCCTTATCACCACATTGGGAGAAAATATTCTACGGAGAGTTGATTGATTTTTTACCTTGCTGTGTTTTACTGCTCATCGCTGATTGGCAGGATGCGGTAACTTTGACGTGAAGTGGGCGGGGTTAAATTTTTGTGATTTTCGAAAAGTGTCACTTTGAAAAATAGAGAACAGAACAAGTTCTAACTAAATGGCAAGACAAATAAACATTAAAAATAAGAAAGTTAAATAAAACGTTTGAGAACCGTTAGACAATATGTTATCTCCGATGATGCGGGTTTTAAAAAAAAAATCATAATATTTTTTATTATAAATCAATGTCTCTGATTATTTCTGTTAAGTTATAGAATGCTACCAAAACAAAATACTGTCGAGTGCAAATAAGACAAGTTTAACAACAACAATTCAGAACAGGTCGCGATACCTAAGGCCGTTATACAAAGATAGGTCATGATGCCCGACCTATACAAGGGTCTTGATCGGGTATCTTGACATTTAACTTACATAACCACTTGTCTTATTATCTATTAGACGCTCCTTCTAATCTATACAGTGGATTATGCGTCCACATACCATGCGGGGCTGTTGGCAAGTGATGCGACGTGAGCGTTACACGCTTTACCCAGCCGTCTTTATGTCTCTAACAAGTGTTAGGGGCCGTCCACTAAGTACGTCACGCTATTTTTGACCATTTTTAACTCCCCCCTCCCGCTGTCACAAATCTCGGACCCCCCCCCCCTTCCCCACCTAAAGTACGTCACACTTTCGTACAAAAATATATTTTTTTAATTAAGAAAAAAAAAAGAAACATAAAACACCGTAGACGTCACACATGGCCGGACACCCCCACCCTCCTGTCATACTTTCTTACCCCCCCTCTTGAGCGTAACGTATCTTATGGCCGGCCCCTTAAGCACCCCTTCATATATACTCTTACATACAATCTACAACATAATATACTCTTACATACAATCTACAAAATAATATACTATTACATTCAATCTACAACATAATATACTCTTACATACAATCTACAACATAATATACTCTTACATACAATCTACAACATAATATACTCTTACATACAATCTACAACATAATATACTCTTACATACAATCTATTGCTATTGAAAAAAAAAGAATAATCATCTTACGCTTAAAAATACTTTGACATCATAATATGACATCATATATTGACACAAAGATATGACACCATGGATTGACATCAGGATAAGACACCATTGATTGACATCAGGATATGACACCATGGATTGACACAAAGATATGACACCATGGATTGACATCAGGATAAGACACCATTGATTGACATCAGGATAAGACACCATTGATTGACATCAGGATATGACACCATGGATTGACATCAGGATAAGACACCATTGATTGACATCAGGATATGACACCATGGATTGACACAAAGATATGACACCATGGATTGACATCAGGATAAGACACCATGGATTGACACAAAGATATGACACCATGGATAGACATCAGGATAAGACACCATTGATTGACATCAGGATATGACACCATGGATTGACATCAGGATAAGAAACCATGGATTAACACAAAGATAAGACACCATGGATTGACATCAGGATATGACACCATGGATTGACACAAAGATAAGACACCATGGATTGACATCAGGATATGACACCATGGATTGACATCAGGATAAGAAACCATGGATTAACACAAAGATATGACACCATGGATTGACATCAGGATATGACACCATGGATTGACACAAAGATAAGACACCATGGATTGACATCGGGATAAGAAACCATGGATTGACACAAAGATAAGACACCATGGATTGACATCAGGATATGACACCATGGATTGACACAAAGATATGACACCATGGATTGACATCGGGATAATAAACCATGGATTGACATCAGGATATGACACCATGAATTGACATCAGGATATGACACCATGGATTGACATCAGGATAAGACACAATGGATTGACATCAGGATATGACACCATGGATTGACATCAGAATAAGACACCATTGATTGACATCAGGATAATAAACCATGGATTGACATCAGGATATGACACCATGGATTGACACAAAGATAAGACACCATGGATTGACATCAGGATAAGAAACCATGGATTGACATCAGGATATGACACCATGGATTGACATCAAGATATGACACCATGGATTGACATCAGGATATGACACCATGGATTGACTTCAGGATATGACACCATGGATTGGCATCAGGATAAGACACAATGGATTGACATCAGGATATGACACCATGGATTGACATCAGGATAAGACATCATGGATTAACACAAAGATATGACACCATGGATTGACATCAGGATAAGACACCATGGATTGACACAAAGAGGAGACACCATGGATTGACATCAGGATAAGAAACCATGGATTGACATCAGGATATGACACCATGGATTGACATCAGGATATGACACCATGGATTGACATCAGGATATGACCCCATGGATTGACATCAGGATATGACACCATGGATTGGCATCAGGATAAGACACAGTGGATTGACATCATGATATGACACCATGGATTGACATCAGGATAAGACACCATGGATTGACACAAAGATAAGACACCATGGATTGACATCAGGATAAGAAACCATGGATTGACATCAGGATGTGACACCATGGATTGACATCAGGATAAGACACCATGGATTGACATCAGGATATGACACCATGGATTGACATCATGATATGACACCATGGATTGACATCAGGATATGACACCATGGATTGACATCAGGATATGACACCATGGATTGACACAAAGATAAGACACCATGGTTTGACATCAGGATATGACACCATGGATTGACATCAGGATATGACACCATGGATTGACATCAGGATAAGACACAATGGATTGACATCAGGATATGACACCATGGATTGACATCAGGATAAGACATCATGGATTAACACAAAGATATGACACCTTGCATTGACACAAAGATATGACATCATGGATTGACACAAAGATATAACACCTTGGATTGACATCAGGATATGACACCATGGATTGAAACAAAGATATGCCACTATGGATTGACACAAAGATATGACACCATGGATTGACACAAAGATATGACACCATGGATTGACATCAGGATATGACACCATGGATTGACATCAGGATATGACACCATGGATTGACATCAGGATAAGACACCATGGATTGACACAAAGATATGACACCATGGATTGAAACAAAGATTTGACATCATGATTTGAAACAAAGATATGACACCATGATTTGAAACAAAGATATGACACCATGGATTGACACAAAGATATGACACTATGGATTGACACAAAGATATGACACCATGGATCGACACAAAGATATGACACCATGGATTGAAACAAAGATATGACATCATGATTTGAAACAAAGATATGACACTATGGATTGACATCAGGATATGACACTATGGATTGACACAAAGATATGACACCATGGATTGACACAAAGATATGACACTATGGATTGACACAAAGATATGACACTATGGATTGACACAAAGATATGACACTATGGATTGACACAAAGATATGACACGATGATGACAACATCATAAAATGACAGTACAACACCATTACATGACATATTGACACGAACAATGACATGACATCACGACATAACACCATGACATGGAACATGTAATGACATCACGACATAACACCATGACATGACATAACGACATAACACCATGACATGGACATATAATGACATCACGACATAACACCATGACATGACATAACAACATAACACATGACATGGAACACGACATAACACCATGACACGGAACATGTCATGACATCACGACATAACACCATGACATGACATAACGGCATAACACCATGACATGGAACACAACATAACACCATGACATGGAACATGACATGACAACACGCCATAACACCATAACATGACACCATGACATGACACCATGACATGACACCATGACATGACACCATGACATGACACCATGACATGACACGGCTGTATGTGATCTCGTTTGTTGACTTGACGAGAATATGACATAACCATCTTAAGGTTACCTTCAACTGATGTAGTATTTAATACACCATTGTTCTAACATGTGAATAATTGATGTGAATCATTGTGATACAGATGTTTTTTATAGCCGTGTATCACTGCTCGCTCTCAGCAGCTAAGGCGCCCCAGAAAATTCAAAGTTTTGTGCAGCTCTTCCTTCTAAAAATGTTTAGGTTTACCTCATCCGTTAATAATTTGAAAACTACTTGTGAAACAGTGTTATAGAACAGTCCGTCAAATAGCTATATGATTGAGTCATCTAAACGAGGGATTTCTAAACTACGGCCCGCGGGCCAAATGCGGCCCGCAAGGGCTTCTCATCCGGCCCTGGAGACCTTTTAACCTTAAAAAAGTACTATTTTTACGTATGTCACAGATTAAAATCTAATGTTTGGTTAGGAGTATGTTGAAGTTAATGCGGCTTCAAAATAAATAAATATATACATAATAGCGCACCTGTAGCAATGATTTCAGCGTCTAACATCTGTACAGCATTTTTAATTCTCAACAAAACGGAATCGTCAGAGAAACAAGTTGACAAACAAACTTTACCGGATGTTGTGCTATTAAACCCATAATTCCCATCTTACCGGATGTTGTGCTATTAAACCCATAATTCCCATCTTACAGGATGTTGTATTAAACCCATAGGTCCCATCTTACCGGATGTTGTGCTATTAAACCCATAATTCCCATCTTAAATGGACAACTCCTAAATATAGTAACAGCAGGTGCCATAATGAGCCAGCTTCCAACACTTAATTATTTTTAATTCACAAATGTAAATCATTTGAGTAAAAAAATTCTTTCTCCAATCGTAAAACTGACTTGTGCCCAACATTCAAAGTTGTATTTTTTAACATTACAGCAGTGAGCCCGATCAGTGTATCACTGACCCTCTGTGACAGCAGATGAAGATACCCCCCTCCCCCTTTTCCACAATCAGCAATCTATATACACATTGAAGGATCTCAAACCCTTACATTGGGTCTAACTGTACCTGTGTAGAAATGTTGTTTTGTAAGGTATAACATGTATTTGTGAGAGATGATAAGAGATCGTGTGTACAAGAGAGGTGTAAGGAATCGTATGTACAAGCGAGGTGTACGGAATCGTATGTACAAGACAGATGTAAGGAATGGTATGTACAAGACAGATGTAAGGAATGGTATTTACAAGAGAGATGTAAGGAATGGTATTTACAAGAGAGATGTAAGGAATGGTATTTACAAGAGAGATGTAGGGTATGGTATTTACAAGAGAGATGTAAGAAATTGTATTTACAAGAGAGATGTAAGGAATCGTATGTACAAGAGAGATGTAAGGAATCGTATGTACAAGAGAGATGTAAGGAATCGTGTGTACAAGAGAGATGTAAGAAATTGTATTTACAAGAGAGATGTAAGGAATCGTATGTACAAGAGAGATGTAAGGAATCGTATGTACAAGAGAGATGTAAGGAATCGTGTGTACAAGCGAGGTGTAAGTAATGTGTGTACAAGAGAGATGTAAGGAATCGTATGTACAAGAGAGATGTAAGGAATCGTATGTACAAGACAGATGTAAGGAATCGTATGTACAAGACAGATGTAAGGAATCGTATGTACAAGAGAGATGTAAGGAATCGTATGTACAAGAGAGATGTAAGGAATCGTATGTACAAGAGAGATGTAAGGAATCGTGTGTACAAGCGAGGTGTAAGTAATGTGTGTACAAGAGAGATGTAAGGAATCGTATGTACAAGAGAGATGTAAGGAATCGAATGTACAAGACAGATGTAAGGAATTGTGTGTACAGGAATGATGTTTAATGAATAGCGTACAAAAGGAAAATCACTCAAAACACACATCTCTTCAGGTTTTGAGTTCAACTTGTATATTTCTCTGAGCGGTTGGGACAGAATAACGTCCCCTGGGAATCGCTCTTTTGTTCGACAGAATCAATAATTTGTTACACATATTTTAAATTCAACAGATATTGAGATATTAAGATAGCGAAATATTGAGATTGTGAAATATTTAGATAGTGAGATATTGAGATAGTAAAATATTGAAATAGTGAGCTATTGAGATATTTTGATATAGTCAGTGAGAAATTGCGATATTTAAGTATCAACAATTTCCCACATTTCACGACCATGAGCCTATGTTTATAACCCTGTAGTCGGCTGTCGACATGAAAAATGTATTGAAATCCTTCTATAAACTATCGCTACTTGTCTCGCTAAGGCATCATTTAATGTTTGTGAGATGGCACAAGTATGGGATCAATCTCACCAACTGTATAATGTATTGGTATAGGCTACTCTCAAAGCTCTTAACCGGCGAGTATCCGATTATACATTTTTGCTCCGTTAGTTTTAGAAGGTTTTGTCTTCCATAAATTTTACAACGACCTAATGATGCACAGAAACTGGCAGAAATCTGTCAAATGTATTTAACTAACCGTGTAGTCCAGGGGCGTTTTGGTGAGGGCTGGATAAGTGCGCATATTTTGTCGTCGTTTAAGGTTTGCGGGTTAATAATACAGTCGGGCCTCGCTAAGTCGCAAACCTTCTTATATCGAATTGTTAGGTCCCGGCCAAAGTCAGCGTCTATTACATCATTTTCCCTAACTCGCAAACTCCGTAATTCGAAGTTGTTTCCTGGCCCGTTTGAGTTCGACTTGGACAAAGTTCAAAGTCCTATTGTTTGAAGAATGACATTAAATATAAATTAAAATAAATGATCCTGGTCTTGAAATGAAGAGAGGTGCCATGATGAGACAACTTCTGTTGGTTGGTTTGCACAGAATAAACTGATGGGCTCAATAGTTGGACCAATAGTTGGACCAATAGTTGGACCAATAGTTGGACCAATAGTTGGACCAATAGTTGGACCAACAGTTGGACCAATAGTTGGACCAATAGTTGGACCAATAGTTGGACCAATAGTTGGACCAATCTAAAGAGATTCGTCTGATGACGGGCTGTGATTTTATTTCACAGTTTGAGTTGTTTGTCTCATCTGTGGCCTTGGTTGTAGAAAGAAAAGGTCAACATGACACTGTTCAGCCGTTCTTTCAAACGTACGAATTTGTTCAACTGGTTTCAGTGAAAGTATGGCGCCCATTTGTAAATCCAGGCTCATTGCAGTCTCCCGAACAGCCCGTAATCTAATGACACTAATACCATACACATATTGTGACTGGCGTGGCCCACTTATTTCATATGGTGGCCAAGCAGAAGCAGCCCCCCCCCCCACAAACACACACACACATACACACACACACACACACAGACACACACAGACACACACACTTTCTACCTTACCAAACACTGTCTTATATCAATCAATTATTTGTTCTTTCTTCATTAGTGTCAATTATTTTTGTTTAAAGAGAGAAGTCATCAAAGGGAGTTAAAATGAGCACAGTTTGAGAGGCCCTGAACATGGGGCTGTGTTTTGAACTGCTACCGGGTGCCAGTATCTTGGCTCAATGTCTGGTGCTTCCGGTCATGTTTCTGGGAATTTTAGGCATGCAGTGCATACATGTTTATATTAAACGCAACCCACATTTTACTATTGGGCTTAATTTTTAAGTATATTCTTATCACGCAACTTAGGAGAATCATACGCGTTTAAACATGTTTTCCCAATGTTCTTGTTTTTATCGAATGTGAAAATACCCTAAAAAGATTGCTTTTTGAGAAGCTCCCTTAATCCACCCTGGCCATTAGCAACATCCAATATACGCTAATGGCCACCTCTCCCTGTCGGCGATTGGCCAGCTCCCCGGGGAGCCGTCCCTGGAGGGTGGCAAAACGACGAATGGAGGGGTGGGGACGGAAGGCGCTTAGTCTTCTAGGCGGCTTACGACCTTTATCGCGTGCTGACGGATCACGTGACGAAGATGGTAGGGAGGGTACGGACACATCGATGGTGTGTACTTGGTACAATAACAGGATGGTGATGGTACTGACATATTGATGGTGTGTACTTGGTACAATAACAGGATGGTGATGGTACTGAGACATTGATGGGGTGTTATTGGTACAATAACAGGATGGTGATGGTACTGACATATTGATGATGTGTACTTGGTACAATAACAGGATGGTGATGGTACCGACACGTTGATGTGGTGTTCTTGGTACAATAATATGTGGACATGGTGCGAAATAGATGACATGTGATGCTATCCGGATCTGCCATAATTATTTGGCACATTCTGATAGTGGCGGAAATCCCGATATCCGACCCGGATATCCGGCATGTGATATCCGGCCTCCTAGACCTGCCTGCCGACTTTTTTAAAAAAAGAATTTCGTCTGGCTGACATTACCTTTTGGCTGATATCCGGATTAGCCGGATTTCTCCGTAAATCGACATTTTCGTCAGAATACGAAATATTCGGCTGATTTTCAGCTCAAGTCTGGCCAATAATGAAGTGATAAAACTTCAAAAATAAAAAAAATTTACAAGCTTTAGGTAAAGTTTTATTATTGCTAACAATAGAAGGGAAAAAAACAACAGTCGTATATGCTGTCCTACTAATACAGTGCATGAATGGATTCTACTCATTCAGTTTCTATCACACAATACCTGATAGGCGATAGGCACTTAGAATATCAGTTTATAACTGTCCTGTAGTTTATCACTTGTTAAACTAATGCCACTCGACCACCGCGGCCCCCATGTGGACAAATGATTTGAAACATTTCTTATGCACATACGTTCTTTGCTTCTTGCATTTCAATAAATTATCAAATCTTTTGTTGTCCTTGAGTTGCAATTATCATTATTCAATGTAAATAAAGATGGAAAAGTAATTCTTTAATATAAACATTGTATTGTTCGAATCGCTTCCAAAAATAGACATGATACACACGGGATCCTTTTAGTCATGATACACACGGGATCCTTTTAGTCATGATACACACGGGATCCTCATAGTCATGACACACATGGGATCCTCATAGTCATGATACACATGGGATCCTCATAGTCATGACACACACGGGATCCTCATAGTCATGATACACATGGGATCTTCATAGTCATGATACACATGGGATCTTCATAGTCATGACACACATGGGATCCTAATAGTCATGACACACATGGGATCCTTTTAGTCATGATACACACGGGATCCTCATAGTCATGACACACATGGGATCCTTTTAGTCATGATACACACGGGATCTTCATAGTCATGATACACACATGGGATCCTCATAGTCATGACACACATGGGATCCTTTTAGTCATGATACACACATGGGATCCTCATAGTCATGACTCACATGGGATCCTCATAGTCATGACACACACGGGATCCTGTTAGTCATGATACACACGGGATCCTCATAGTCATGACACACATGGGATCCTTTTAGTCATGATACACACATGGGATCCTCATAGTCATGACTCACATGGGATCCTGTTTTAGTCATGATACACACATGGGATCCTCATAGTCATGACTCACATGGGATCCTCATAGTCATGACACACACGGGATCCTGTTTTAGTCATGATACACACATGGGATCCTCATAGTCAAGATACACACATGGGATCCTCATAGTCATGACACACATGGGATCCTCATAGTCATGATACACACGGGATCCTCATAGTCATGACACACATGGGATCCTCATAGTCATGACACACATGGGATCCTCATAGTCATGACACACATGGGATCCTTTTAGTCATGATACACACGGGATCGTCATTTGAAATTCCAGGTGAGAGTGACAAATAAAAGAAAAATCAAACAACAAAAATTACATTTTTTCCCGTCCACATTTTCACTCTTACATGTGTGTGGTTATACCTATGGATAACTAGAGGAAAAGACATTCCTACAGATAGCCAGGTGTGTAGTCATCCCTACAGGTAACCAGGTGTGTAGTCATCCCTACAGGTAACCAGGTGTGTAGTCATCCCTACAGGTAACCAGGTGTGTAGTCATTCCTACAGATAGCTAGGTGTGTAGTCTTAGTTACAGATAGCTAGGTGTGTAGTCATTCATACAGATAGCTAGGTGTGTGGTCATTCCTACAGATAGCTAGGTGTGTAGTCTTAGTTACAGATAGCTAGGTGTGTGGTCATTCCTACAGATAGCTAGGTGTGTGGTCATTCCTACAGATAGCTAGGTGTGTAGTCATTCCTACAGATAGCTAGGTGTGTAGTCATTCCTACAGATAGCTAGGTGTGTGGTCATTCCTACAGATAGCTAGGTGTGTAGCAAGCATCAACAATGCGAGATGAGATAAAATTGGTAGATGTATGAGTTCTAGAAAATGTTTTTAAAAAACACACAAGATAAAGTTGAATCAAAGTAATTCAAATCACGTGTAAAATATTTTTTTTTAAAGTTTTTCTGATCGTCACGTGACTCAGTGACGTAGACGCTGTCAAACATTATGAAAAATAGCAACTGGAAATCTGAGCGGAGACGTCACCGAAAAGTAAAAAAAAACAACTTTTGACGACCATCCAGCCACAAGACGGAATGGCAAGATCCTACACTCTACACAATTTAACAGATCTTCCTGTTGAAGAGACAATCCTGGTGTCATGTCATGTCATGTCATGTTATCGAGTGTCATGTCATAGACTATCGGGTTACTCATAGAAATAATCTTTCAAAGGGAAAAGCCGTTGGGAAAAAGTAAGGATGAGAACTAAATCAGACTGTCCCCCTCCCCGCCCCCAGATCCTCAGTTTACCAGGTGTCCCCCTCAAGTACTTCACATGATCGCCATCGCCTCGTCTCTTTGTCAGGCTAACCGCGAGATCTCACATTACGGAGCTTTTATTAATGCTGCACCTACAATACGTTCTAAGAAAATCAAAAGCGGTGCTTTTAGAAATTAAAAAAAAAAAAAAAAGATTTCCACGGAATTTTCAGGGAATTTCTATAATAAATAATTCCAGCAGATAAGAAAGTACAAATAAGCCAGTGTTATTGTGTGTGTGGGGGGGGAGGGGGGCATGGGAACTTTTAGATCTGAAGTTTTCTGAGATTTAATTTTTTTTTTAATATGTTAAATCGTCTAACTAGCTAAAACAAGAGCAAAGGAAGTTGACACTAATCTGTTGAATCCTGGGCTGTGGTGGTGAGGTAGACGGGGCATTGACAGTATACATAGCGCCACGACTTGAACCTTCGTCTGCCTGTGGTTGGTACAGAATTTAGAGAAACGATAAACGCGTCCCAGGGTCTCTCTGGGAGAGTACAGGCATGTGGTACGCCGCAGACGGACAACAGACAACAAACTCAATTGAGCCAGTTCAAAATGTCAACAGTTGCCTGTTAATAGACATACAACAGACAACAGCCAGTTCAAAATGTCAACAGATGCCTGTTAATAGACAGACAACAGCCAGTTCAAAATGTCAACAGGTGCCTGTTAATAGACAGACAACAGACAGTTCAAAATGTCAACAGGTGCCTGTCAATAGAAGATTCCGACATGATCTGATCACGTGATGCGCTTGGAGCATGACGTCACCGCGAATCTACTAATGACATGCGCAGTTAACTCTCTTGTCACGTGACACACACACACGCGCGGCCACATCGCAACGCCGTTTCCATAAAAACCGTATAGGTCCGAGCAAGGAGGTTTGATTACAACAGTGGTTCCCAAAGTGGTCCCTACGGACCCCCAGGGGTCCGCGGAACCGTTCAGGGGGTCTGTGGAAACTTAAAATTGATTTGGGGGTCCCTGAACAACGTCAGGGGGTCCGCGGAAGGTTAAGTATGAAAATAATAAAATTAGGTGTTTAAAAAAAAGTATTACGGAAATCAAAATAAATATAAAGAAAAATGAATACTGTAGTCGTCTGTATTAGCGGTTTTTTTTTTGTCCTGAGTAAAATAAAGTTGCTTGACCTAGAATAAGAAAAAAACTACGATTATTCCACAGCTTTAACCAATCAAAATGCTTGGTTAATTGAAAGTTAGAATCTATGTCAAGTTTGGTGCGTGAAAAAGGAGGAGACACCATATGTAGGCCATAAAAATACAATCTTTTAACGGAAATGATGATGAGTGCAGGGTTGGGTAAATTTTGACGTGTCGATATGTCGTATTTATCTAAGGCAGGAAGAATCCAGCCTTATATTAGTACCACATTTGATATGATTGGACGATTGATCCGAAGAAATAATATAGACTTCTCAGCATTGAATTTTTGAAGTATGGCTTTATTTCGTTACCAGGAAATAGTATTTGACCAATGTGTCTTCTGCCACTTCTGTGTAATATAAATTTGTCGAATAATTCTATGAAACCTTCCAAGCTCAAGGAACATTTAATGAAAATCCATAGTGATAAAAAAGATAATAATTTAACTTTTTTTTAAAGCAGTCTCAGAAACCTATTTGAAAACACCATCACTTCAACAGCTCTTAGAGACAACATCAAAGCGAGATGACGATGGATTGCGTGCGTCTATTAATATTTCTTTATTGATGCAAAGTCTGGAAAGCCCCACACGATTGGTGAAGAACTTATTTTACCAGCTGTATGTGAGGTGATAAGCACTGTGTAGCACAAACCAGCTTTCGACATCACGAAAAAAATTCCAATGAGCAATAATTCAGTCCAAAGACGGATTAAGAAAATGGCTCAATGTGTTGAAAATTCTTTATGTGAATACTAAAAAACATATGAATTTTCTCTACATCTTGACGAATCCACTTTACCAGGAAACGAGGATTTACTTTAAGCTTATGTAAGATTTGTAAAAGAAGAGCTATTTTGCCAAGAACTGTTGTTTGCTAAATGTTTGGAAACAGATACGAAAGGTGAAACGTTATTTACTGAATTAAAAAGATTTTAAGATGAAAAAGCTATACTCTTGACTACTATCATTTCAGTTGCTACTGACGGAGCTCCGCAATGTTAGGAAGATACTGAGGCTTTCTGGTATACTTAAAACAAGCTGTACCATAATGTATGTTCAGTGCAGTGTGTCATTCATCGACATTATTAAGTTGCAAATATCTTAGTGAACATTTGCTTGGATCACTAGATTATGTGAATAGAGCAGTTAATAAAATCAAAAGGAATGTCTTCAATGAGATATTGTTTGCTAAACTTTGATGGAAAATGATGAAGGCTATTAATGTTTACTACTTCACACAGAAGTACGTTGTTTATCTAAAAGTGCATGTTTAAATCGATTTTATGCCCTCTTTGATTTAGTACTGGAATACCTGGAAGGCAAAGACAAAATTTAATTTAACTCAAAAAATGGCATAGTCTTTATGACAGATTTGTTTGCCAAATTAAACGAAACTAATTTCAAACTACAAGGTGACCAATTAAATTTAATCAAAAATAAAGGCTTAATATCTGTGTTTGTTGCAAACGTTTTTCTGTATAAACAAAAATTCTGGAGAGGAGAATGTTCTCAGATTCAAAATCTTTCTAAATTGCAAAATAGAGATGTGGGACGTGGTGGTCGAGAGGTAGCGCTCTCGACTGTCATACCGATGGTCACGGGTTCGAATCCACACGAAGGTGAGGATTTGTTCTCGCGGCCTGAGGAGTCCCCGAGTCACCCAGCTCCGAATGGGTACCTAACTAGACAATAGTTAGGCGGCTGGGGTAATGCGTGGAACCCCTATAGCCGTGGCCTGTGACCGCTGCATCACTTGCCAACAGATCATCTCTCATGGTCTGTGGACGCAATTATCTTCTGCATAGAAGGAGCGTCTGTATATCTAAGATAAGATAAGAGACGAATACTTGCTTGCCTTCTGTCAACACTTAACGGCTCTTTATGAATACCTGAACCAAAGACTTGAAGTCATTCTTCACTTGCATATTTCCGACTGGGTGTTGAACCCTTTTGCTCGGGGACAAACTAAGATAACAAACATAGATGAATCCATACTAATGGAATCCACAAATTCTAGTTTTAAAAAAAAAAAAAAAGATCCCAATTTATATTTTGCATTTTTGGTTATTGTACAAAAGATGTTGACTGCTTTCCCGTCTTCCCATGCGGTATAACGTGGATTCAGTGTAGTTTTGAACCTCGTTAGAATCAAAAGAAACCGGCTTGACATTGGAGCTCGGGATTAGCGTTAGCTACTCACAAACATTGAGCCTGACATAAATACACTCATAAAATTATAAAAATCTCGTTAAGTTCATCCAAGTCATATAAAAAAAAAGAATTTTAACAAAAGTTAAATTCAAATAAATGATTCTTCAACAAAAAAAATTTTTTAATAAGTAAATTTGTATACTATACATTTATGTAGCTTTTTTCACTTCTGGGGTCCATGGGCAAGTTTTGACTATAAAAGGGGTCCACGGGTAAAAAAAGTTTGGGAACACTGGATTACAAGGAGGTGGCGTGACGTCAATAGGCTAAAGCCAGACACACCCACGGCAGCCATCTTGGCTAACTCAAAACATTGGAAGCTGTGTAGTGTGTACTGTGTACGTTATATTATTGTAATATTTGAACGTTATAAAATACTGCGTAATAAATTATAATAAACATTTTGTTTGCGTTGGGCATTTATTTTTTTCTATTTACTTATCTGCACACGGTTGTTGTTTCGAATAAAGGCATATATATATATATATTAGCGATTTCCCCAAGCGTTGCTGCGGGAAGTTGGAGAATTAGTGATGAGTGAGTGAGTGCATAAAAAAATATATTTGGGTCCCTGGTGCCAAGCAAAAGATATTTTAAATATTATTTCACCTGCTGCCATCATGGTAGTGTATTTAACAAACCCCCAAAGTTACATAAGTTTACCTATTTAGGAAATAGGAAAAATACTGCTTTTCAATTTGTAAATAGCACATATTAGGAACAAATACGTTTTGAGGCCCCAGCCCCAATGAGTGTGAATTTTTAAATTAAACTACCCCACTTTTCGTTGTGAGAGGGTACCCAACAACTTCCAAAATTTTTATGCTTCTACCTACATGGGAATGGGAGAATTAATGATTTTTACTTTGTATATAGTTAATATTAGGAAAAAAAACTATGTTTGGCCACCCCCAAGCCCCAATAAGGGATATTTTAAATAATTATTCACTTGCTACCATCGTGGAAGTGTATTTAACAAACCCCAAATGTTCATGCGTTTGCCTATTCGGGAAATAAGAGAATTAGTGATTTTCAATTTTTATATATGAAAAAACCACATTTTTCGGCCCCGGCCCTCATGAGTGTGTATTTTAAAATTATTTTACGCCAATTTTCGTCTCGAGAGGATACACAACAACTTCCTAAAGTTTTATGTTTTTACCTACACGATGAATTGTGGAATTTGTGATGAGTCGGTTTTCACTATAAGAAAAACTTATATTTTGGCCCCCGGCCCCCTATGAGTGGAAATTTACCATTCCCTTTCGCCAACTTTCATCGGGAGATTGTACTCAACATCTTCTCAAAGTTTCATGCTTCTACCTAGATGGGGAAAGGGAGAATTATTGATGTTCAATTTTATATAGTTTATATTAGGAAAAAAAAACTACTTCAGCCCCCCCCCCCCTAGCCCCTATTAAGAGATATTTTAAATATTTTTTCACCTGCTACCATAGTGCAAGTGTAATTATCCATTCCCCAACGTTTCATGAGTCTACCTACGCGAGAAATAGGAGAATTAGTGATTTTCAATTTTTATAAATCTCATATAAGAAAACAAACGTTTTTGGGCCCCGGCCACCATAAGTGTGTATATCAAAATTCTTTGACACCAAAATTCGTCGTGAGAGGGTACTTAACAAATACCCAAAGTTTCATGCTCCTACCTACACGGAAAATTCAAGAATTAGTGATAAGTCGGTTTTTAATATAAGAAAAATATATTTGGGCCCCTGGTTACCAATTAGTGAGAAATCTAACATTCTTTTTGCATATTTTCGTCGGGAGCTTCTACACGAAAAATTTCCAAATTTTTATGCTTCTACCTATATGGGAAATAGTAGAATGAGTGATTTTCAATTTTTGTATAGCTCATATAAAAAAACGTTTTAGGGACCCCGGCTCCCATTGGAAATTTATCATTCTCTCTTGCAAATTATCATTGGAAGCATGAACTCAAAAAATTTACAAAGTTTCATGCTTCTAACTATACTGGAAATATGAGAATTAATGATTTGCAATTTGTAAATAGCTCATATAAGGAAAAAACATTTTTGGGGCCCCATTATTTTTGGGCCCCAGTATCTCTATGAGTAGGAATTTAACGTTCTCTTTCGCCAATTATCATCGGGAGATTATTCTCAACAACTTCCTAAAGTTTAATGCCTTCTACCTACATGGGGAATGGGGGAATTAGTGATTTTCATTTTTTAAATTTGGGCCCCCAGCCCCCAAGTAAGAGATATTTTAAAAAATATTTCACCTGCTAGCATCGTGAAAGTGTATATCAACTCTTCAACATTTGATGAGTCTACCTACTCGGACAATATGAGAATTGGTGATTTTTTAAATTTATATATAGCTCATATAATTTTTAAAAATGGCTTTCGGGCCCCAGCCCCCATGAGTGGGAAATTTAATTTTCTCTTTTGCCAAATAATCGTCGGAAGCATGTACTCAAAAATGTCTAAAGTTTCATGCTTCTACCTACACGGGAAATAGAAGAATTATTGAATTTCAATTAGTATATATCTTATGTAAGAAAAAACCTTTTTTGGGGCCCTGGCCCCCATGAGTCTGAATTTCAAAATTCTTTTTTTGACGAATTTTTTTGTAAGAGGGTACCCAACAACTTCCCAAAGTTTCATGCTTCTACCTACACGTGAAAATGAAGAATTAGTGATGTAGGTAAAAATGTTTTGGGCCCCCGGCCCCACATGAGTGAGATTTTAAAAATTCTTTTACGCCAATTTTCGTAGCCAGAGTGTACCCAACAACCTCCCAAAGTTTCATGCTTCTACCTACACGGGAAGTTGGAGAATTATTGATTTTCAATTAGTATATAGCGTATATAAAGAAAAACATTTTTGGGGCCCCGGCCCCCATGAGTGTGAATTTCAAAATTCTTTTTCGCCAATTTTTGTCGTAAGAAAATACTCAACAATTTCCAAAGGTTTCATGCTTCTACCTACACGGAATGTTGGAGAATTAGTGATATAGAAAAAAAAAGTTTTTGGGCCCCCGGCCCCGCAAGAGTGAGATTTAAAAAAATAAAATTCGCCAAATTTCGTAGTCAGAGTGCACCCAACAACTTCCCAAAGTTTCATTTTTCTACCTACACGGGAAGTAGGAGAATTAGTGATGAATCAGTGAGTGAGTGAGTGAGTTAGTGAGGGCTTTCCCTTTTATTAGTATACTAGCAATTTGCCCGCGCTTTGCTGCGGGAAGATAGAGTATTAGTGATAAGTGAGTGAGTGAATAAAAAAAACTATATTTTGGCCCCCAGCGCCCACCAAGAAATAATTTAAATATTATTTCACCTGCTGCCATCGTGGAAGTGTATTTAAAAAATCCCCAACGTTTTATGCGTTACCTATTTGGGAAATAGGAAAATAGTGCTTTTCAATTTGTATATAGGACATATTTGGAAAATACACTTTTTTGAGGTCCTGGTCCCAATAAGTGTGAATTTTAAAATTATATTACGCTAATTTTTTTGTCGCGAAAGGGTACCCAACAACTTCGTAAAGTTTTATGCTTCTACCTACATTGGGAAATGGGAGAATTAGGGATTTTTTATTTTTATATAGTTAATATTAGGGAAAATCTACATTTTCGCCTCCCAGCCCACAGTAAAGAATGTTTTAAATAAATGTTCACCTGCTACCATCGTGGAAGTGTAGTTAATTAACAAACCCCCAAAGTTTCATGCCTTTGCCTATTTGGAAAATAGGAGAATTATTGAATTTCAAATTTTGATAGCACTTATAAGGGAAAAAACACGTTATTTTGGGGCCCAGGTCCTCAAGAGCGTGCATTTAAAAATTATTTTACGCCAATTTTCGTCGTTTTTAGGGTACCCAACAACTTGTTAAAGTTTTATATTTTAACCTACACGATGAATTGTGGAATT
>MUZC01000112.1:273277-293192 GCA_002072015.1 Radix auricularia | reverse complement strand
CATGCTAGACTAGGTTGCTCGTTGTGTTAACACTATCCATGCTAGTTTAGCTTGCTCGTTGTGTTAACACTACCCATGCTAGTTTAGCTTGCTCGTTGTGTTAACACTACCCATGCTAGAACAGCATGCTCGTTGTGTTAACACTACCCATGCTAGTTTAGCTTGCTCGTTGTGTTAACACTACCCATGCTAGACCAGCATGCTCGTTGTGTTAACACTATCCATGCTAGTTTAGCTTGCTCGTTGTGTTAACACTACCCATGGTAGAACAGATTGCTCGTTGTGTTAACACTATCCATGCTAGTTTAGCTTGCTCGTTGTGTTTACACTACCCATGCTAGTTTAGCTTGCTCGTTGTGTTAACACTACCCATGCTAGACCAGCATGCTCGTTGTGTTAACACTATCCATACTAGTTTAGCTTGCTCGTTGTGTTAACACTACCCATGCTATATATATAGTTAAGCTTGCTCGTTGTGTTAACACTACCCATGATAGACCAGCATGCTCGTTGTGTTAACACTACCCATGATAGACCAGCATGCTCGTTGAGTTAACACTACCCATACTAGTTTAGCTTGCTCGTTGTGTTAACACTACCCATGCTATATATATAGTTAAGCTTGCTCGTTGTGTTAACACTACCCATGATAGACCAGCATGCTCGTTGTGTTAACACTATCCATGCTAGTTAAGCTTGCTCGTTGTGTTAACACTATCCATGCTAGTTAAGCTTGCTCGTTGTGTTAACACTACCCATGCTAGCTAAGCTTGCTCGTTGTGTTAAAACTATCCATGCTAGAACAGCTTGCTCGTTGTGTTAACACTATCCACACTATACCAGCATGCTTGTTGTGTTAACACTATCCATGCTAGACCAGCATGCTTGTTGTGTTAACACTACCCATGCTAGCTAAGCTTTTCGTTGTGTTAAAACTATCCATGCTAGAACAGCTTGCTCGTTGTGTTAACACTATCCACACTATACCAGCATGCTTGTTGTGTTAACACTACCCATGCTAGAACAGCATGCTCGTTCCACCTGTTTGTACACTCTTCCACCGGTTTCTACACTCTTCCACTTATTTTACGCTCCTCAACCTATCTGTACACTTTTGCACTTGTTTGTACACCCTTCCACCTGTTTAAACCCCTTCTACCTATTTGTATACTCTTCCCACCTGTGTGCACAGTCTTCCACCTCTTTAAACACCCCATCTACCTAAAAGAAATATACAAATCGCCACCATGTTTTTTTTTGTTGGTTGTTCTCCCCCTTTCCCGAGTGCCAACAGTATGCAGATCTAGATGCGTTTCAGCGATTTGTCTTACATGTGTCTGACGTCGTCTAAAACAAATGTCGTACATGTGTCTGACGTCGTCTAAAACAAATGTCGTACATGTGTCTGACGTCGTCTAAAACTTCTTGACAAATGTCTTACGATTCATCGATATGTTTTCAATCGTAATGTATCTACAATGCCATTGATAGTACCAATATAATGGGTCTTTTATTTTGTGGGCGTGGAAACATATCTAAATCTTTGTCACAATGATAACAGTGTGGCTCATTGATGATGGATCGATAGCATAGTTTCATTGATAAACTATCGGAATTTCGTTTTATTATTATTATATTTTATTGGGAGTGGGTTGCATGGGAAGGCGTTGGTGGGTGGAGGAGGGGGCACATTCTTATGGGTCGCCGTTAAAAAATTGTCATTTAATTAAACCGTTTAAAAATACCACACACATTTTAGGAATGCGTGCCATTTTTTTTAAAATCCATTTTTAGACCGAATCCAATCTCGTGCCATAGTTTCAGTCTCGGCCTCGTTCTGAGACTGCAACAGATGACACGTCATCACAGAGAACAAATTTCTTTGTAATGTTGGCCAGGACATCGGAAAAACTTTAGGGAAAAGCGTGTAGGGGAGATAACGGTGGCTAATCTTTTTTAAACTCTTGGGTTGTTTTTTTGGGGGGAGGAGGCATTGAGAGAAGGGACGAAAGGTGAATGTGGGTGGTGGTGATGGAAAGGGGAGTTGGTAGGAATGGTCCAGGTATTTGGAAGGTTTGGTGAAATGGTCGAGGTATTTGGAAGGTTTGGTGAAATGGTCGAGGTATTTGGAAGGTTTGGTGGAATGGTCGAGATATTTGGATGGTTTGGTGGAATGGTCGAGATATTTGGAAGGTTTGGTGGAATGGTTGAGATATTTGGAAGGTTTGGTGTAATGGTTTAGATATTTGGAAGGTTTGGTGGAATTGTCGATATATTTGGATTGTTTGGTGGAATGGTCGAGATATTTGGAAGGTTTAATGGAATGGTCGAGATATTTGGAAGGTTTAATAGAATGGTCGAGATATTGGGATGGTTTGGTGGAATGGTCGAGATATTTGGAAGGTTTGGTGGAATGGTCTAGATATTTGGAAGGTTTAATGGAATGGTCGAGATATTTGGAAGGTTTAATGGAATGGTCGAGATATTTGGAAGGTTTAATGGAATGGTCGAGATATTTGGAAGGTTTGGTGGAATGGTTTAGATATTTGGAAGGTTCAATGGAATGGTCGAGATATTTGGAAGGTTTGGTGGAATGGTCGAGATATTTGGAAGGTTTAATGGAATGGTCGAGATATTTGGAAGGTTTAATGGAATGGTCGAGATATTTGGAAGATTTGGTGGAATGGTTTAGATATTTGGATGGTTTGGTGGAATGGTCGAGGCCGGAAGCGATTGTACGGTAAAATAGGGCAATGTCTTGTGAGGAGCTGGTATACATCTAGTGCCACACACGACTCCAGACACTTTGGTAACAGCTCACAATCAATAAGTACCCGTGGTTGTAGTGGAGCACCAAAATGATCAGACACTTTATCCCGATAGTAGAACCCCTGGCAGAGTGGGGGGGGGGGGTGGCGACGGCACCAAGTGAAATCAATGCTTCTCACACCTTATCAAAGGCCCTCACGCCATGTCCGACATTTCTGATATTTAGTTTTATGTCATGGTTATCCCAAAAAAGAAAAACAACAAGGGTCTAAAGTGCATTGTATAAAAGGGAATTACCTTAAGTAGTCTTTGATTACTACATTCACACATTTCAACAAATACAAAAATCTAGTCCCAATAGTTCATACCTCCGACCTCACCCCCTCCCCCACCACAGCGACACCGTTTGTTTAAAATAAACATGGCGATGACGTACAGGGCAGGAAAGGCCCCTCAGAATCAACTCAATCTTGGAATATCAAACACGGCGCGGCCTCGAGAGGACGTCTCTGGGATTCAATGGCGGCAGGGTGGTAGCGAGAACAAAGGCCTATTCCTAATTACCGAACCGGGGACAAATTAACGCTAATTATCCGCCCGAGATCGATGTATTCGTGTTGATATCCGGGTAAGTTCGGAGAGCGGCTGGTAATTATATACACCAAGATGGCCGACACTTGCTCACAGGGCAACAAAGGCGGATCAGGGCCGGGATCGTTAAGCGGGGGCTTTGAAAACAAGGAAATTTGTTCTTCATACACACACGGGCTTTTCATTTGAAACCGATTTCTTTGCTATATTTTTGTTCGTAAAATGAAATAAATTAAAGGAATGGTGTCACAACATTGACATACTTCATAGTGGTTTTGACAATCAAGATTTGTGTGACAAAGTGTATGTGTGTGACAAAGTGTAGGTGTGTGAGGAAGTGTATGTTTGTGAGGAAGTTATGTGTATGAAAAATTGTATATGTGTCACAAAGTTTATGAGTATGACAAAGTGTATGTGTGCCTAAATTGCCTATGCCTAAAGCAGTCCATGGTGTGTGTGCTTGTGTGTGTGTGTGTGTGTGTGTGTGTGAGTGTGTGTGTGTGTGTGTGTGTGTGTGTTTGCTTGTTGGACAAACTATTTTTATGTATTACCCTTGCCTGGCTATTACCGTAATGTGTCTTAAGCCCTTAAAAATATAAATGACACATAATTCATCTAACTCAAAATAAATTGTATACTTACCTTGTATAAGACTCACGCATTTCGTGACGTCAGAGAGATCTACAAATAACTCAAGCGCGTTTGGTGCGCAATATTTCCTTTCGTTCGACTGAAATTTAAAATATTCTTTATTTGGATAATCTGTAATTTTAAAGACTTGGGAATAAAAATAAAACTCGTGGGCATAAAAAAATTGGCTGTGGGATGCTAGATCAAATTTGAATTCTTAAAAACTAGCTCTAAATAGCGCGCATAGTTCGCGCTAATAAATCTAAGTAGATAGTGACGCTCACACACTGTCTCAGTCACAGCTTGGTTGGTTTGTTTAGGATGTCATTATAGACCCCAGGTCTCTAGCTATGTTGGCACTTGTTTCATGATATTTAGGACCATCAGTCTCAACTGAGACTTGTCGTTGAAGGGCTTGGCCAAAAGCATGGGCCCCAAATGGTGAAGGGAGGAAGGGGGGGAGGGGAGTTAACATATATATCGGTCTTAAAATTATTTTTTTCATTAAGATCAAAAGAAACGTCATCTTAGGATTGACCCCTGACCTCCTGACAATGAAGGCGGTAACCAGCCCTGTCCTTTGAAATAATCTCCCTGGGGTTTTTGTCAAATGAAACTTTTCCCAGTATTGCGATTGCAAAGTTATCGTTCAGGCTTCTCTAAAGGGGGTCAGTCTTGTCTAAATGGTGGTCAGATTAATCTAAATGGTGGTCAGTCTTATCTAAATGGTGGTCAGATTAATCTAAATGGTGGTCAGACTTGTCTAAATGGTGGTCAGTCTTGTCTAAATGTTAGATGGTAGCTAAGTTATTGTGTCTTTGCCCTGGAAGACAATCTCCGAACTCCTTCATTCATATATGTACCAACAAGGAACTGCCTTTTGACAATTTTGATCTAAATATTAAACGAAAAAAAAGGAGACTGGACTCACATACATGAAATATTTCATTTGACCCCTTTTTAAAGGCCAAACACTCTGAACTGAATATATTTTGTCTAATGGATATATAATTGGCTACAAATTGTAAGTTGTGAAAAGGTGTAACAATAAAACTGGTTTTCATGTTAAAGAATTACCTAACTTTTGATTATCTGTCCTTAGGACCGCTCGTCTACTCGAGTGATTTCCATTTTTAATATATAAATACATGCACATTATATCTTCTTGTTGTTGTGCCCATGCTTTAAATCACATGCCTCCTTCAACCTCCTTCATTCTCATTTTCCTGATCCTCACCACTCCTTCCCCTTTCTCTCTCTCTCCCCCTCTCTCATACCTTCTCCTTCATTTCCTACTATTTTCCCCATATTTCAAATATTCGATTCCCAGTTCCAAGGTTTGCACTCCCTTCCCCTCCCCACCAATCAATGGCGTGCATCCAGAGAAGACCTGTTGGGAATCTGCCAGGTGTGACTCCGTACACACAAGACGAGGACACGAGATTGGCCGTCTTGACGTGGGTCAACATAGAGTCCGCTCTGTCTGCGTTCACACGGCACCGTGCAAATAGTCGCCGTGCTCTTTAACGGACAAGAGACCAGAGATAGGCTCCGACCTGATAACGTCTTTACCTGGGACGGGGAAATATGAGGTGAACCTGGCACTGGCTTGGTCGTCTTGTCGCGGGCTCCAATGTGGGAGGACGGGAACAGAGAGAAAGGGAAAGAGAAGATATGAAAGAAAGAAAGAAAGAAAGAAAGAAAGAAAGAAAGAAAGAAAGAAAGAAAGAAAGAAAGAAAGAAAGAACATAAAGAGGGCAGAAAAGAAAGAAAGCAAATCGAGAAATAAAGAGACAAATGGCATTAGATGACAAACCACGCAAAGAAAGAAAGAAAGAAAGAAAGAAAGAAAGAAAGAAAGAAAGAAAGAAAGAATGAAAGAAAGAAAGAAAGAAGAACATAAAGAGGGCAGAAAAGAAAGAAAGAAAATCGAGAAATAAAGAGACAAATGGCATTAGATGACAAACCAAAAATGTCTGTATTTCAACTTAAATGGCATCAAGTGACCAGCATAAAAATGTCAGCTGAAACGACATCAAATTTCAGGAGATAACTTCTTGTCTGAGTTGTCATCAGATGACAGAAACACCTTTCTCAGCTAACAAGCCGTCATCTGAGCAATATCCTATTATATATCATGCAATTTGTTCTTACCAAAAATATTCAGCTTGCAATCCACATGTTTTGGTCGAATATGACCATTATGTAACGTCCAGATGCCTGCTGTAGTGACAGGTTGTAGGTGAAACAGATCTACGAAAACAAACACCTTAAAAATATCTATTTTGCGAATCATCAATTTTACCCCCACCCCCACCTTTTATTCTTGTTATTTTATTATCTTAATTTACATTAATAATAATAATAATAGTGATATTTTTTCACACACAATCGCGCACTTTATCCATATTCAATTTACGTTGATTGTTTCCGGGTTACAAAAAATCTTTTCGAACTTTTCTGTAACAAACAAACAAAATATAAAAAAATGCACTTTTTTTAAATTTAAAAAAAAAAATAAATAAAAATAACAAAAAATATCAACATTTGGCCGACTGTAATTTATATTATGGTTCTATGCCCAGGTTTAGCATTCCATTTCTGAAAGGGAGAGAAATAACTCTAACATAGTGATTGGGAGAACGGGCCGTAGAATTAATTACCGGGCACCAAGCGGTTATCATGTAATCAAAGGAAACAATGATTCATCTCACCTGAACGCGCACCTCACGGCGTGAGCCAACGAGAGGTGGCGGCTGGGGGGAGGGGGGAGAGAGGAGGTGTTCTGAGGGGGGATCTAATTTGTTAAAGTGGCGAGGCGAGTCATCTAACAACGGCACCACATTCAACACAACGGCACCACATTCAACCCAATCATGGCGGAGCTCACTTAAACATATTACTCTTGGGTGTTAACAAAACAAAAAACAAACAAAAAAAAGAAAAAAAGAGTTCTCGAAGGGGAGGTAGTACCTGTCCTCCCGGCGATTGTTACCTGCCCCTGTTGCCCCTGACACCGTTGTTGTTGCCCGCCAGGGGTCGAGAGGTCGAGTTTTTTACGTCCTGTATTCATGTTTCCCTACATGATCCCCGGCGATCCGTGACGTCACTGGTCCAATCTGTCGCTCTTTGACTCTGGTCAGTCACACGGGAGGTGATTTGGTTATGGGAGGTGATTTGATCACGGGAGGTGATTTGGTTATGGGATGTGATTTGGTTATGGGAGGTGATTTGGCTATGGGAGGTGATTTGATCACGGGAGGTGATTTGGTTATGGGAGGTGATTTGGTTATGGGAGGTGATTTGGTTATGGGGGTGATTTGGTTATGGGAGGTGATTAGGTCACGGGATGTGATTTGGTCACGGGATGTGATTTGGTTATGGGAGGTGATTTGGTTACGGGAGGTGATTTGGTTACGGGAGGTGATTTGGTTACGGGAGGTGATTTGGTCAAGGGATGTGATTTGGTTATGGGAGGTGATTTGGCTATGGGAGGTGATTTGGTTATGGGAGGTGGTTTGGCTATGGGAGGTGATTTGGCTACGGGGGGTGATTTGGCTATGGGAGGGGATTTGGTTATGGGAGGTGATTTGGCTATGGGAGGTGATTTGGCTATGGGAGGTGATTTGGCTATGGGGGCTGATTTGGCTATGGGAGGTGATTTGGTCACGGGAGGTGATTTGGCTATGGGAGGTGATTTGGTCACGGGAGGTGATTTGGCTATGGGAGGTGATTTGGTTACGGGAGGTGATTTGGTCACGGGAGGTGATTTGGTCACGGGAGGTGATTTGGCTATGGGAGGTGATTTGGTCAAGGGAGGTGATTTGGCTATGGGAGGTGATTTGGTTACGGGAGGTGATTTGGCTATGGGAGGTGATTTGGTCACGGGAGGTGATTTGGCTATGGGAGGTGATTTGGTCACGGGAGGTGATTTGGCTATGGGAGGTGATTTGGCTATGGGAGGTGATTTGGCTATGGGAGGTGATTTGGCTCATGGGGAGTGGAGACGACGCGGTGAGTTAAAGCAGATTGGGGAACGTGGGTTCATGTCCCTATCACAGAAGTGATCCCCGCACCCTCTGATTAGATACTTGAGAACCGCTGGTCTTGTTACTGAAACTAGTTTTATTTGTGTATTGTATATCCGTTGAAACGTTAACGTCTTTTCCATTTACTTTTTTGCTGATAGAAGAGCCGGCTGCAGAAATCTGGTGGAATCGTAGAAATCGCACCTAATAAATTAAAACGAATACAAGAATCTCTCCTTCGGACTGATTGTAGTAGAAAATCTAAACATATATAACTTTACCATGCAAAGTTTTTACTTTAACAGATAACTTAGTTAAACTGGTTAAAAAACTGAGTTACAAGGTGAAAGGTTTTTTTTTTTTTTGTTTTTGTTTTTTTAAAACTATAATTAGTTCATAAAGCTGCAATATGAGTTTCAATAAATCTAGTCACACGACTCCAGTGGCATTAAAATCTAGCTCTCTGCTAGTCACACGACTCCAGTGGCATTAAAATCTAGCTCTCTGCTAGTCACACGACTCCAGTGGCATTAAAATCTAGCTCTGTGGAATCTAACGCCTAGACTTTGAGAAGAAACATGACCTTTGCCGTGACTTATTGAATGCTGTGTATCTGGGGCAAGTCACAAAAACTAAACAAGGATAACGGTGCAATAGACAGGCACAGAAAGTTGGCGAATTAAGAAAACTAACCACTACAGAAATAAAAAGTCGAGCAGATAATAGCTTGGCGATAGCTATCATAGTCTTATACAGACAGACAATAGACTACTACTTTAGTTTTATGCCTAACATATAACTAACAGATGGCTACCTTAGTCTTACACCAGACATATAATTAACAGATTGCTACCTTAGTCTTATACCAGACATATAATTAACAGATGGCTACCTTAGTCTTATACCAGACATATAATTAATTGATGGCTACCTTAGTCTTATACCAGACATACAATTAAAAGATGGCTACCTTAGTCTTATACCAGACATATAATTAACAGATGGCTACCTTAGTCTTATACCAGACATATAATTAATTGATGGCTACCTTAGTCTTATACCAGACATATAATTAACAGATTGCTACCTTAGTCTTACACCAGACATATAATTAACATATTGCTACCTTAGTCTTATACCAGACATATAATTAACAGATTGCTATCATAGAGACTTAAAACAGGAGATTGTGGCACTGTTTTAATGTCGCTCTAATGGCTCCGTCACAGAGGGGGGTTATGGTACACGTGGCGCTTGTGCAGCTTAGGCGCCCTAGGGCTACCGACAGAAGGTGTGCCAGTGTTTGACCTGGAGAAAGCTACCCGGGTAGCAATTGTGTTAAGTGAGTCGCCACCGACCTGTGACGGCCGGGGGCGAGAGGAGGGGCGGACAGCCATTGATCATTTCAGTTGCCATCACTCTACGGCTCATTGACCCCCCCCCCTCACTCCATTATCTTACCCCCGCACCCACACTTACCCGATCTAAAGGACCTTCCGCCTCCCTCCCACACACACTCAAGCCATCAATATAACCTAAAACATGGAATGAATGTTACCTGTTGTCCATTGTTGAGAAGCTGACCGCCACCTGATACACCCCCCACCTCCAATCAGTCACTCACTGATTCCAGCCAGGCATAAAGTATTATAACTCATACTTTATTGTTAACACTGATTCCAGCCAGGCATAAAGTATTATTACTCATACTTTATTGTTAACACTGATTCCAGCCAGGCATAAAGTATTATAACTCATACTTTATTGTTCATCTCTTTGGAGCCGACTCGGAGGAAGTTTTTTTTTTTTTAATTCAAAAAGTAAAACTCGTCGTTAAAAGCTTGAATTTTTACGAAACAAAAACAACAACAAACTAACAAGAAGTATTTATGATGTTATGAAACATTTCAAGAAGTAACACAAAGATCTACATGGTGTAATAAGTAAAGTCTAATATTATTATATAATTATAGGACACGGTGGTCGAGTGGCGGCGTGCTCGACTGGCTTACAGATGGTCATGGGTTCAAATCCATGCGAAGGCAAGGTTTTGTTCCCGGGGCCTAGGGCGTCCCTGAGCCAGCCAGCTGCGAATGAAAATATTTATCAGATATCCGGTTATATTTTAAGAACTTATGTTCAAAAGATATTTGTCAGTTGTACGTTACTCTGAGACAGTTCATCTTATCTGTTACAGGCGCTCCTTCTATACAGAAGATTATTGCGACCTATGTTTATCTATGGTTTGCGTTTAGTCCGACATTCTTATTACAGTTTTAAATAATGCTTCTTCAGGCAACCCAATACACGCTTAAATATCGGACGGGAAGAAAGAATACTTGTTTGTGTTTTTTCTTGCATACGGAATAAGAAAGGTGTTTTTTATTCTTATCTCTATCTGAGAGGATATTAAGTTATCTTTTTGTTGTATTTATAAATTAGAATTAATTGCAATATGTATCATTACTAATTTACTCTTGGTTCTTCTATCCTCTAGTGCTTCAAGTTGTAATGATTTAACTAATGGTGTTACTCTTGTCACTTTTGACTATTCTCCAGCAATGAATCTGGCAGCTCTGTTTTGGATTTGTTCTAGTTCCTCAATGTCATCTCTCGTTTATTGTACTTGGCCGGTGTGTCTTAAGTAGATCCTGTGGGACGTGATATTCACGGGGAGTTGGAGCTTGAGGTGACCGCATCCCCAAATACCGAGGTGTCTCAGAGGTGTTTCAGAGGTGTCTAAGAGGTATCTCAGAGGTGTCTCAGAGGTGTCTCAGAGGTGTTTCAGAGGTGTCTAAGAGGTATCTCAGAGGTGTCTCAGGGGTGTTTCAGAGGTGTCTCAGAGGTGTTTCAGAGGTGTTTCAGATGTGTCTCAGAGGTGTTTCAGAGGTGCCTCAGAGGTGTCAGAGGTCTTTCAGAGGTGTCTCAGAGGTGTTTTAGAGGTTTCTCAGAGGTGTCTCAGAGGTGTCTTAGGGGTGTTTCCAACTCTTGTGCGACCTGAAGATTAAAAGCGTGGTTGAAGGTTTGAGTTAACTAGTGGACTAGTGACCTGACGACAGCGTGTGGATGGGGGAAAGAGAATGGACGTCCTTTTAGTTTGATTTGATCAGACAGCTTGAACTGACTAACAACCCAACGACCGTTGAAAGTTGCTACAACTAACAACAGGCGAATGTTGAAAGTTGCTACAACTAACAACAGGCAACTGTTGAATGTTGCTAAAACTAGCAAACAGGCGACTGTTGAAAGTTGCTACAACTAAAAACAGGCGAATGTTGAAAGTTGCTACAACTAACAAGAGACGACTGTTAAAAGTTGCTACAACTAACAAGAGACGACTGTTGAAAGTTGCTACAACTAACAACAGGTGACTGTTGAAAGTTGCTACAACTAACAAGAGACGACTGTTGAAAGTTGCTGCAACTAACAAGAGACGACTGTTGAAAGTTGCTACAACTAACAACAGGTGACTGTTGAAAGTTGCTACAACTAACAAGAGACGACTGTTGAAAGTTGCTACAACTAACAAGAGACGACTGTTGAAAGTTGCTACAACTAACAACAGACTATCGAGTGTTAACGGTCATCCGGGGAATAGAGGAACATTGGCAGCCATCTTGCAATCATGCGATTAACTGTTTTAGATGAATTAACTCTGTGCCGTCGGTGTGGTCAGCGCCCCCGGGGCGGTGCGAGGGGAGATAATTAAACACAACGCCCTGGGAGTGGCGGCCCGTAATTTTACAACATCCAAGCGGGAAACTCCGCAGCATTGATGGCACACATTGGTGCACGGGCTTTGAACGGTCCTGTCACTTGCACAATTTGAGGATTGGGAATGTTATTAATGTCAGAGAGCTTCTCAGGATGAAAGATAAAAGGGTTCATATCATTTGCCATCGTAGACTTGGTTGCTGATTCTTTTAAAGCATTATTTAGGATAGTTTATATTCGCTACAGAAAGTAAAATGCGCATATGAAAGTTGTGTTTCATTCGAGCAGAATAAGAATCCTATAAGACTTGACATTTCTAAGACTGGAAAACGTCATAACTCATTGTGTAATGTTCTATTTTTAGACAACATTTTAGCAGAACAAAGTTTTTAAGCATCAATGTACCTAATTAGCAATGTATGTCCCTTCCGTCACGTCCATCCCGTCCGTGACGCTACTAATTTTAGAAAGCAGCACACCAAAAATAATTCTTTTTGAACGTCCGCATAAAATTGTTAATTTGGAAATAAATGAATGATAGAACAATTAATAAAATAAATGAAAGTTTTATATTACCTTTTTTTTTTCCGATGAACATTTGATCAAAATAAATATATTGCAGATCATTTATATTTATTTTGAAAATATCCTTCATTTTTGATGGGTGATACCCTAGTAAATACATACGAGTGAATACGTTCTTACAATTGTTAGCATGGTGAAAATACGAAATTGTTTTTTTTATTGTTCAAACCCAATAAATTGTCTTAAATTAATGAAGAATTAACAAATACCTGATTATTAATTTTCTGTTCAATATACATACATTTACATAGTGACTCATATCTTATATTAAATTTGTTTTCCTAAAAACCCAGGATATTTCTCTTAATAGATTTCCACAATTATTATACGACAAGGCCTATTTTTTTAAAAATTTAATTTAATTTAATGTGTGTTTGTCAGTGTGTGTAAAGGGGGGGGGTGATGAGGATGACAAAAAAGTAGGTCTGCTGCTCACATTTCTCTGTTTTCTGTTTCATAAATGAAAACAAAGTGTTCAACTCATCTCCCCTACCACACGCACACAGACACACACTTACTGTCACTTACACATATATTTTACCTTACAGCCCTAATGTCATCATGACATCACACAGTCAGTGTCCAGGTTTGTTAAGGCCTCATGGTTCGAGTCCAGACGAATGTCACGTGCCAGGGTGTCAGACATTTCGTCTCTCACGCATGTTCATGCGCCTTGGATGCAAACTATTCGCATTGAATATCATTTCGAAAAAAAAAAATAATTACACAATAATAAACAGCACTTAAAGCAGAACTCATCAATAACTTCCTTTGGGCTCTTCGAGCAGACGATAAAATCCCACCAAAATGCCAGCCATATGCTGGGGTCATTTTCTAATGGAATAATCTGCCCATGGAGATTTGGCGGGAAAATGTCAGTCTCCGGAAGTGATCGGCGATTGGGTGGTTATGGGAAAGGTCAGCCGGCTCCATGATGTTGGGAAGGGTGAGGCGGAGGGCTGGGACATTGTTGTTGTCAAACTGTTAACTTTGTTCCCTCTCTACCACGGGTCAATGTCTTGAGCAGCGTCGGTTCCAACAAATCATGTAACCTTATAGCGCTGGCCATATTCAAATGTCGGGGAAATTCGGAGGCACCACGCTAAATGTCATGTCATGTTGTTGTGAGTTCACATGGCACTAGCAGAGTTTTGTGGTGTACATCTGACAGTACACATCCAATTGGCACTAGTAGAGTTTTGTGTTGTATATCTGACAGTGTTAAACAACGTGTACATATGACAGTGTTAAACAACGTGTACATATGATGAGTGACATAGCGACACTTGATATGAAAGACTTGACGCTTTCTAGCAGAACGCAATTCATTTTCCCCAAATGTAATACTAATACAGATAGATACAGACATGCAGTAATGCAGGCACATTATATATGAGCAACTGGTCACATACACGGACGCACAGTTGACACAACAGACTAGTAATGACTTAAATATATATAAAATATATGAACATAGGTATAGTAAAATGGCAAATTCTTCGATCACTTGTTAAGACGGAGACAGCTGTCAACATTGCAGAATCCTCACTAGACAGGTCTATGATCATCTATAATTACAATTTGCAAAAAATTAGGACAAGCGCAAAGACAAGACGCGAGCAAACAAGCTTGACACATGACCCTACAGGGTCGACCAATCCCAGTTTATGGTTGGCAAGCCAGGATGGTACACGGTGGGGGAAGGGCAGGTAACAACAACCGAAGTGCGCATGTCTCGAGACCCACAATGCGTCGGTGGTCCCCTCCCCCTGGACGTTCACTAGCGTTGTTTCATTTCTTCGTGCTGCTGTTTGTGTCCGTTCTTTCCCCACTTTCGTTGAACTATCCATGAGCAAGTCTGCGGCGTATGCTACACCTCGGGTCGTATCTGGTTTACTATGTTTACACCAACGATTCGTTGTACACTTCCAGTTCTACTAAGTTCTAGCATATACAACTACAAACTATGATAAGGAATCTATGGCATGTGGCGAAGTTATCAGCTGTTTTTGTTCTTGTCATTTAAAAGCTTTGGTCGAATCAGGGCCTCGCGGAACATGACGTCATTTTGTATTCTAGCACATCCATATTTTGGCATAAAAATAAAAACCTTAAAAAGCTAAAACAAAAATTTAAAAAGCAAAAGTTTCAAAATTAATTAAACAAATCAAATTCAATGGACCAAAGAAGACGGTGGCAAGCACAAGAGATGAGGCTACTTTGGCAAGCCAGGCGGAAGAATACCTGGCAACTTGAAGTGCACTCAGCCAACCAGACAATCTGTCAACAGGATAATGCACATCGATTTCTGCTTTCTTTTGAGACACAAACAAATGATAGAGGATACATTTCAGACGACAGCTCAGTGATTCTCAGATATTTACTCTCGGGACCGAATTTTGACACTGCAAACGCTCATCAGCAGAGTGTAAAACGAAGCTAAAAGATAAAATAAAAAATCAAAATGAAGTTGCAGTCTATTTTTTTTTACCCTTGCGTTCATTAGCATGTGTCCAATATGTCAAAAACTTTGCCATGATTTTCTTCAAATGCTATGTCATGTTGTACTCTGATGTTATGTCATGTACTTCAGATGATATGTCATGTTGTACTCTGATGTTATGTCATGTTGTACGCTGATGTTATGTCATGTACTTCAGATGATATGTCATGTTGTACTCTGATGTTATGTCATGTTGTACTCTGATGCTCATGTTGTACTCTGATGCTATGTCATTTTGTACGCTGATGCTATGTCATGTTGTACTCTGATGTTATGTCATGTTGTACTCTGATGCTCATGTTGTACTCTGACGCTACGTCATGTTGTACTCTGATGCTATGTCATGTTGTACTCTGATGCTATGTCATGTTGTACTCTGTTGCTATGTCATGTTGTACTCTGATGCTCATGTTGTACTCTGATGCTATGTCATGTTGTACTCTGATGCTATGTCATGTTGTACTCTGTTGCTATGTCATGTTGTACTCTGATGCTATGTCATGTTGTACTCTGTTGCTATGTCATGTTGTAATCTGATGCTATGTCATGTTGTACTCTGTTGCTATGTCATGTTGTACTCTGATGCTCGTGTTGTACTCTGATGCTATGTCATGTTGTACTCTGTTGCTATGTCATGTTGTACTCTGATGCTCATGTTGTACTCTGATGCTATGTCATATTGTACTCTGTTGCTATGTCATGTTGTACTCTGATGCTATGCCATGTTGTACTCTGATGTTATGTCATGTTGTACTCTGATGTTATGTCATGCTGTACTCTGATGCTATGTCATGTTGTACTTTGATGTTATGTCATGTTGTACTCTGATGCTATATCATGTTGTACTCTGATGCTATGCCATGTTGTACTCTGATGTTATGTCATGCTGTACTCTGATGCTATGTCATGTTGTACTCTGATGCTATGTCATGTACTTCAGGTGCTATGACATCTTGTACTTGAGAGGCTATGAAATGCTATACTTGACACTAAAAGCTCGGAAAGTTTCATTTTTCAAATCCCTTATTTAACTACGACGTCGTTTCGTTCTCTCTGTCCGTCGTAGTCACGTCCGCGGAATAAAAGAAAAGTAAAAAAAAAAAATGAAAATACCCAAGTCCCGTCATCCTGTCGAGCTGAAATTGTGCACAAAGTTTTGTGTTATCTTAGAATGCATTGTTTCTCAAATTTCAGATCGATCCAATGTACCGTAATAGTTTATCTCTATGAATCTCTATTTAACATGAATAGCCGTCTGCTACCGTTGACCTCCACGGATCACTGAAGGTCCACTCAAGATCTCGACGGGACACGGGTCTGTCGCGCGGTGCGTATTATATTGCACATGATCAATTCTTTTAGTTATGTCTCGTTTATAAGAGATGTATAGTCAAGAAATGTGTTTTTACGTGTTGTTTAATTCAAATGTTCAAAGCCCTGGTGAGGAAACTTATTATATGAACTGGGTGGTCAATATTTATTAACATCGCTCACCACCAACTTTTGTTAAAAGTCAACAGACAAACACATGGTGATGCCATAATGTTGACAGAATTCAAATGATTATTATTTGGCCAAGCACTCGTTAGACGGCTCGTCCTTTTCATAGTTTAATTTCCATAACAGACGAATTAGTCTCTCGCGGACAACACCGTGCAGCCTGGCTATTGGGGTTTTCCGGAGAAGTTCTCGCAGTTCGTTCCAAGTCCACGTGCGGAGCACGCGCCGGGAGCAGACGCCAAGCTGCTTGGATCTCATTCAAGTCTTGACTCATTCGGTGACGTGCGTGCTCGATAACAGGTCATGATCTCGGCTCGCTCTCTGATATCAATGCCGGCGTGCGGCCGACTTTGTTTGCCGCTTGTCGCCTAAACAACTTTCCGATCAGTGCCAACTCCGCGCCGCGCGAGTGACGTCCGTCAATAGCCCTCAAGATATGTGCCGCCGGCAGGTTTCTGATCTACCGAGGAGATAGACTGGTGAACATCAAAGGGGGGTGAGAGCAACAGAAGCGGCTGGGGATAAGAGGAAGTTTTACCTCCCCCTAATCACCGAGGACAAGATGGGAAGGGAGAGAAAAAGAGTTGAGCGCCATTCTAGGGCAACTCAGCCCCCCCCTCCCCAACCGGCCGGCAATATTAAGAGATTATCGCATGAAAACGGTTTTACGAAGGCTAAGTATTGACGGGGGAGGGGGGGCGGGCGCAGGTTTTTTCCAGCACAGTTGACAAGGACCAAGTCAGTTAGTGGCATGTTTATTCTTTGTGACTTTCCGGCTTTGCTGATGCGACTCATCATTTCCCCCCACCCGGCCTCACGTACGCCCTGCACCATCCCCGCCCCCAAGCGGCCCATCCTATGCGCCCCTCACCTTGGTCGACAATGATGAGAGTATTTCTAGAGCGCCCGGGGCAGTCCTTTAAGATCTAATCAACCCGTTAAGACATTCAGGTGCTTGGAGGTTGGTTCCCTACCCCTCATTGTGAGGTGACACCTTGATCGGGGTAGAGAGCGGTACGAAGATACTCGGTCCTCCAGAGAGCGGTACGAAGATACTCGGTCCTCCAGAGAGCGGTACGAAGATACTCGGTCCTCCAGAGAGCGGCACAAAGATACTCGGCTATGTCTGGCCTCCAGAGAGCGGTACAAAGATACTCGGGCCTCCAGAGGGCGGTACAAAGATACTCGGCTATGTCTGGCCTCCAGAGAGCGTTACAAAGATACTCGGGCCTCTAGAGAGCGGTACAAAGATACTCGGTCCTCCAGAGAGCGGCACAAAGATACTCGGCTATGTCTGGCCTCCAGAGAGCCGTACAAAGATACTCGGGCCTCCAGAGGGCGGTACAAAGATACTTGGGCCTCCAGAGAGCGGTACAAAGATACTTGGGCCTCCAGAGAGCGGTACAAAGATACTTGGGTCTCCAGAGAGCGGTACAAAGATACTCGGTCCTCCACAGGGCGGTACAAAGATACTTGGGCCTCCAGAGAGTGTTACAAAGATACTTGGGCCTCCAGAGAGCGGTACAAAGATACTTGGGCCTCCAGAGAGCGGCACAAAGATACTCGGTCCTCCAGAGGGCGGTACAAAGATACTCGGTTATGTTTGGCCTCCAGAGAGCGGTACAAAGATACTCGGTCCTCCAGAGAGCGGTACAAAGATACTCGGTCCTCCAGAGGGCGGTACAAAGATACTCGGTTATGTTTGGTCTCCAGAGAGCGGCACAAAGATACTCGGTTATGTTTGGCCTCCAGAGAGCGGTACAAAGATACTCGGTTATGTTTGGCCTCCAGAGAGCGGTACAAAGATACTCGGGCCTCCAGAGAGCGTCACAAAGATACTCGGTCCTCCAGAGATCGGTACAAAGATACTCGGTCCTCCAGAGAGCGGTACAAAGATACTCGGTCCTCCAGAGAGCGGCACAAAGATACTCGGTCCTCCAGAGAGCGGCACAAAGATACTCGGTCCTCCTGAGAGCGGTACAAAGATACTCGGTCCTCCAGAGAGCGGTACAAAGATACTCGGTCCTCCAGAGAGCGGTACAAAGATACTCGGTTATGTTTGGCCTCCAGAGAGCGGTACAAAGATACTCGGTCCTCCAGAGAGCGGTACAAAGATACTCGGTCCTCCAGAGAGCGGTACAAAGATACTCGGGTCTCCAGAGAGCGGTACAAAGATACTCGGTCCTCCAGAGAGCGGTACAAAGATACTCGGTTATGTTTGGCCTCCAGAGAGCGGTACAAAGATACTCGGTCCTCCAGAGAGCGGTACAAAGATACTCGGTTATGTTTGACCTCCAGAGAGCGGTACAAAGATACTCGGTTATGTTTGGCCTCCAGAGAGCGGTACAAAGATACTCGGTTATGTTTGGCCTCCAGAGAGCGGTACAAAGATACTCGGTCCTCCAGAGAGTGGTACAAAGATACTCGGTCCTCCAGAGAGCGGTACAAAGATAATCGGTCCTCCAGAGAGCAGTACAAAGATACTCGGTCCTCCAGAGAGCGGTACAAAGATACTCGGTCCTCCAGAGAGCGGTACAAAGATACTCGGGGCCTCCAGAGAGCGGTACAAAGATACTCGGGGCCTCCAGGGAGCGGTACAAAGATACTCGGTCCTCCAGAGAGCGGTACAAAGATACTCATGGCCTCTAGAGAGCGGTACAAAGATACTCGGGCCTCCAGAGAGCGGTACAAAGATACTCGGGGCCTCTAGAGAGCGGTACAAAGATACTCGGGGCCTCTAGAGAGCGGTACAAAGATACTCGGCTATGTTTGGCCTCCAGATACAGGTGAGGTTGTTAGTTGCTGTCACAGACAGAAGCTGCGGCTGAGGAATGTCAGGGCTGAAAGGATGTCAACAGATTGAATATGACACCGGTACCTTAACGTTTTATGTGTGTCCTCTACGTCTATTAGGACCTGTCGTCTAATGTTGTAGCTCTCGCTGTTACCGTCAACAGATTGAATATGACACCGGTACCTTAACGTTTGATGTGTGTCCTCTTTAGGTTGACTGTTTGACGTCAAGTCTGTTAGGACCTGTCTGTCGTCTATTGTCGTAGCTCTCGCTGTTACCGTGTGTTCGCCCAGGAGACCAAACTACACCTCTCCAACGCTGCTCCCCTTTTCTCTCCCTTTCTCCCCTTTTCTACCATTTTTTTTCACTCTCTTTAACGTGGCCACTTTTTATTTTTCTATTGCTTCTGTTAATTTTTTTATTCTCTTTATCGCCAGTTGTCCAGCAATTATTTTTTTTTAAAGCACCAAGCGCGCATGAGCACACAACAACAACTACAACAAACAAAGCACGTTGTTTTATTTATGAATCGGGGAGCACAAAAATAATGGTATTAATATATTTTTTCTGCTAAAAATCTAATCTAATGGAATCATTTTTAACCCCAATTAATATTAATAATAACCAAATTTTTGACAAGTTTTCATTGTTTTTTTTTTTTGTTTTTTTTTTGTTTTTTTTTTATTAGGTAACAAATTTAAGATTTATATCAAAGTAAAAAATATAAATACTTTTTTTTAATTACAAAGAGACAGGGGACATCAGAATAAAGCATTAATCTCACATTTCCATGTTCTAATC
>MUZC01000112.1:257997-268396 GCA_002072015.1 Radix auricularia | reverse complement strand
AGTCGGGGTGGGGGTGTACTGTAGTCGTGGTGGAGTGTACTGTAGTCAGGGTGGGGGTGTACTGGAGTCGTGGTGGGATTGTACTGGAGTCGGGGTGGGGGTAGGATCGTGTGTTACGGGTAGCCACGCCTGGAACTCTTCCAAGATTTAATTGCATCTCTCGGGGAAACGGATTAAACTCAAGTTTTCACAGTCACCTAATCCTTTAAACGCATCCCTCCCCAAAGCTCCCCTCACCCAATGCGATAAGCCGGAAGTCACCTATTGATGATTTGTCGCACGTTGATAGAGCGGGGGGGGGGGGGGGGNNGGGCTCGAAGACTTTGAGGAAAACGAACTTTAAACCTAGAAGCCGCCAATTAGACGTGTTTAGATGCCAGCTAGATGTCAATAGTAAGGTGGCATCCAGCTGTAGATAGAGTCAGATGACATCTATATTTATGTGTATATGTAGATAGAGTTAGATGACATCTATATATGTGTATATGTAGATAGAGTCAGATGACATCTATATATGTGTATATGTAGATAGGGTTAGATGACATCTATATATGTGTATATGTAGATAGAGTTAGATGACATCTATATATATGTATATGTAGATAGAGTTAGATGACATCTATATATATATATGTATATGTAGATAGAGTTAGATGACATCTATATATGTGTATATGTAGATAGAGTTAGATGCCATCTATATATATGTATATGTAGATAGAGTTAGATGACATCTATATATATATGTATATGTAGATAGAGTTAGATGACATCTATATATGTGTATATGTAGATAGAGTTAGATGACATCTATATATGTGTATATGTAGATAGAGTTAGATGACATCTATATATGTATATATGTAGATAGAGTTAGATGACATCTATATATGTGTATATGTAGATAGAGTTAGATGACATCTATATATGTGTATATGTAGATAGGGTTAGATGAAATCTATATATGTGTATATGTAGATAGAGTTAGATAACATCTATATATGTGTATATGTAGATAGGGTTAGATGACATCTATATATGTGTATATGTAGATAGAGTTAGATGACATCTATATATGTATGTAGATGTACTTAGGTAGGTGACTATGAGAGGTAGATAGTGATGTGATGTTAGATGTACTTAGGTAGGTGACTATGAGAGGTAGATAGTGATGTGATGTTAGATATACTTAGGTAGGTGACGATGAGAGGTAGATAGTTATGTGATGTTAGATGTACTTAGGTAGGTGACGATGAGAGGTAGATAGTGATGTGATGTTACATGTACTTAGGTAGGTGACGATGAGAGGTAGATAGTGATGTGTGTTAGATGTACTTAGGTAGGTGACGATGAGAGGTAGATAGTGATGTGATGTTAGATGTACTTAGGTAGGTGACGATGAACACGCAGATTTTTATTATGTAAACATCGGTCGTTATATTTTATTTCTTTGCCTGGAGTCTCTGCCTCAGTTTATCTCTTTCTCTAAGTCATCTTTTCCACCACGCTCACCCCCTTCTTCTCTTTCATTAACCTTCTACCTTTGACCACCCCTCTTTACTTTCACCACGTGTTGTCATTTCACCACCACTCTCCCTTTTATTAACCAAAAAGTCTACTGTTATTTGTATTAGTTCATAAATGAAGCTTAAATTATTGTCTTCTTACGCAATTAGTTGGTGTATTTTGTTTTTCCCTTTCATTAACCATTTCTTTTTCTCCAAACTCTCTTTCTTCCTAATATATCAATGATCAAAGAACATTTTTTTGAACAGCCTGTATTTTTTAAATACAAATAATGCTTTATTTGAAACCGTCCAAAGCATGACAACTTATCTTAATAATATCAAGTTCTCTCTCTCTCTTTCTCTCCTCAATTACTCCACTCCCCCCCACTAAATGTTAATGTGCCCCTCTCAATTTTTTTAAACAATCCATTGTCTTCCTTTAACCCTCTCCTCTCCCTCTCTCTCTCTCAACCCCCTCCCCCCAAACCATTGTTATGAATTCTCCACTCACACATCTGTAACACTAGAAAAACTTACAATCTCCTTCTCTCCCATTCTCTTCGACTTTAATGTCGGCAGTGTCCCATCCAACTTTCTCTCAGAGTCTACCACGATGCATTTCGAGTCTTGAGAGTATGTCGACTTGTATAATGCGAGCTCAGAGTGGTAGTTTGAAAACTGGATGCCATCACGTCATCAGCTCAGTCTCTCGCTAGCTTAAAAAAAAAAGCTTTTTCAATATTATTATTCTTTATTATCTGGACGTAGATTTTTAAAACTTAACGCCGTCGCCCTCACCCCCACAACAACTCCATCCGATCTCTCAGCAACCCCCCCCCCCGAAACATGATGTTAAAAAAATCTATCCGTCAAAAGGTCCAATGCACATGATCTGTTTTGGGGCCGGAGCTTATGTCTAAGTCCACGCCCACTTCTGTCAATGTCAACAGTTTCTGGGAGTGCCAGCAAACGTTTGCCGGCGATGGCTGGAAGTCTGCGACGCACAAAATTCCCCCCACCCCCAACCTTATTCTCTCTCTCCATCCATCTCTCCCTCCTCGTGTTTTCCCGTGGAACACTAAAAAAAGATGGCGGCGCTTGCAGTGAATCGGACGTGATGGCGGAGCGCGTGCCGGCACGTGAGAAGGCAGGCGTGAGTCGTGTGTGATTGACGTCAGGAGTGAGTGACTTGGCCCCATCCACCATCCAGCGTCGAGGTATCGGCCCCCGACGCTCCACTCACTCGAGCCTGCTCCATGAAAGTTTGATGCGCGTGAAATTGTGCCGAGTCCTGGGCCCGCGCTCTGCGTCTGATGTTGATATTTATTTTATATGAAAACTTCATGAGGCCGATTACCACAGCGTCCCTGTTGCCTAATGGATACGCTGGATTAACGCCCGGCTCCGGACAGCATCCATACCAAGTGCCCGTGCAGTTTCTGGCTACCAACGTCGGGTAGCCACTACCGGCCACCATCGGCAAGTCGGGGCCCGAGCAGTGCTACTTTCATCAATTCAACCAGTGGCTGAAATTTTTATGACGCCAGTTTAATTCTGGATTTGTTAAAAATATAAGGGAGACAAGCGCCAGTGAAATATTCATGGGTACTGTGAAACGTTGGAAGATGTGTCCCCGTAGGTCGACGGCTATCAATTACCGGTCAAGTAATTGAGCAACTGGTCCACGCGCCGGACTTTGACTTCGTTTGTTTGGTTTTTTTGTTCAAACATTAACAAATTAAGTATCTGCTCCCGTGTGACTGTAATGAAAAAACAAGAAGATATTTTAAACGAGAATAAAACAAAACATAAGATAAAATTCTACGGGCGTGTGTGCGGTCAGACACCGGGTTGCCAACGAGAAAGTGATTTACATAATTGATGACGCGAGACATGGGCTCGGCACTGACCGATTAGATATTGATGAGCAGACGTTTTGACAGTGCTACACGTGGACTAACGTCTTTTTTACGTCATCACACTGAAAGAATCGACTTCTGAAATAAACATTGATCGAAGTCAAATAATTTAGTAAATAAAATATCGCAGTGACATTGAATCATTTTCATTTTTTTTTTTAACTCCAAAAATTTGGGCGCTAAAATTTTTCGATGAGACGTCTTGGACTGGCGTTCTTTGAAAGAATCTTGTATCAAATTCATGTGGATTCCCACCATCACCCGTGGATTAATCAACACCAAGTTTGATATTTTTAGGACAGAATGTGTCATGAATCACCCATCACGTGCCGCTGTGTGTTCTCGTTGATTGGTCAACTACGCCAGTTGCAGAGACTTAGAACTCGGGAGTCAACGTTGATTTAGAAATTGTTAAAATAAAACTGTCAACTTTCAAACACCTGAATTAGCCGAGATACTCAAAGCGCACCTTGAAAACATGCGGGAAAACCAGCATTAATATTTTCGTGTCGCCTTCAACAAAAAGAAGCTGAAATCACATACACGTTCGTCTGGTAACTTAACGGAGTTTGTGCACACAGCCGTCGTTTTTACCAACAACCCCAGTCATCTAGATCGCCCCACGAGCCAGGATTCGAACTGGCGGTGGCCGTGTATGACCGGCAGGGGCCGCACCACTGCGCCTTCCCGTCGATGAATGTCAAGCAGCCGGCCCTGGGGGTCACCCCGAGCCCCCTGACCCACCACGGGGGCCGACACTCACCCAACTCCCGGCACTGGGGCCCCCCATCTGACCGCATGAGATGCATGCCGTCGCCGTCGGTAGGTTGCTGTGGTTACGACATCTATTGTTGTGTTTTAGGCCCGGCCCATTGGTCATGGTAAATATTGTGTTTTAGGCCCGGCCCATTGGTCATGGTAAATATTGTGTTTTAGGCCCGCCCATTGGTCATGGTAAATATTGTGTTTTAGGCCCATTGGTCATAGTAAATATTGTGTTTTAGGCCCGGCCCATTGGTCTTGGTAAATATTGTGTTTTAGGCCCGGCCCATTGGTCATGGTAAATATTGTGTTTTAGGCCCGGCCCATTGGTCATGGTAAATATTTCTAGTCAATACAGAATGAGGCATTTGTCTTTAAATCCAATATCTTAGAATGTAAAAATTTGACACCCCCCCCCCCGCGGAGTTGAAAATCTGATGGAGTACATGTGTAGGTGTAAATATGAAGGTGTAGATATATAGGTGTAGATATGAAGGTGTAGATATGAAGGTATTAATATGAATTTGTAGATATGAAGGTGTAGATATGAAGGTGTAGATATGAAGGTGTAGATATGAAGGTGTAGATATGAAGGTGTAGATATGTAGGTGTAGATATGAAGGTGTAGATATGAAGGTGTTAATATGAATTTGTAGATATGAAGGTGTTAATATGAATTTGTAGATATGAAGGTGTAGATATGAAGGTGTAGATATGAAGGTGTAGATATGAAGGTGTAGATATGAAGGTGTAGATATGTAGGTGTAGATATGAAGGTGTAGATATGAAGGTGTAGATATGAAGGAATAAATATGAAGGTGTAGATATGAAGGTGTTAATATGAATTTGTAGATATGAAGGTATAAATATGAAGGTGTACAACCGAAGATGAACACTGTTGCGTGTAAATCCCTAGGTGTAATCTGAATTAGTAAAAGTGAAACTCTTTAAATAATTTGGTATGATCAAACCGTTCATGTGGCCATTGAGCTGATGTAAGACAGTTTTATTGGAGAGTATGAGTGGAGTATCACCATGGATACCTCACAAACTTTTAATGCTCATATTTATGAAAACATTGGATGTAAAAAGTAATAATAATTTTTTAAAAATATTGTTAAAAGGAAATCTGACAACTGCATTCTTTATAAAAGTAAATTATTAATTGTCGCTTCGCATACCCTAATAAGACATAAGCTTATAGTCTAATTTTTCTTGAAAAACTCTAAAACATTTGAAAGTTTTTGTTAATGCCGCTGAACTCAATAATTGTTTGGTATACTACTGTTATTTAAATATTAGACCGTTATTGTACTGATACATCTGATATAAAATTAGTTGTATTTAAAATTTATAAAAGAAAAGAAAAACAAAGAGAAAAAAAAAGAAAAAAGAAGAAAAAAACATGAGCTTATAATTGCAATTCTTCATGCATTATGAAATTATTTGAAGTTGTTTTTTTTATTTTTTTATTTTTTTTATTTTAAAAGAGATTTTTTTATTTGGTTCGAGAGTTTAATTCCATCTAATATCAGACGTAAACTCTTATTCACCGGAGTCCTTTTAATTTTAACTTATGTTTATATGGTGTGTACTTAAAAGTTGGGTCTACTTCCTATACTTGGTCATAGTGCGACGCATTGCTACCGCGGGTTTCATATAGAGTCTAGTTGGGAAAAGGGAAAATGTAAAAAATGTAATATTAAAGGAAAATTATGTTTAAAAATGACAACCAGTAATAGGAGTGTAATTACAACAATTTGTTTTTATATACTAGTCTACATGTGAATTGGCAAATTGAGTTAAATTACTTCTTCGTTGTACATTTCTTTATAATTTAAGAAAATAAATATTGCGTATCTTTTTTTTTTTTTTTTTTTTTTTAAAAAAACAGCTATTACAGAGGGCTGCGGAAATTAAAATTAATTAATCGATTAATCGTTAAAATTTTAATCAAATAAATTTAAGAAAATATTTCAATTTTTTCTTTCCTATTTATTTTTAAATTAATATTTTTTGTTACTGCCTATTTTTTTCCCTCGTATTATTATTATTTATTTAGACGTGCTTAGGTAAGCAAAAAGGTTTTTCCTCTTTATTTCTTCCATAGAACGAATTAGCTGGATTACGTCACAAAATTTGGGAGCCATTTAATTTCCAAGAACTTAACCAATTTCGCGAAATAATGACTCGCAACTTAACGGGACCTATATATACGTTATAAAAAGATAATTGATCGAAATTAATCGATTAATAAATTAAATTTTTTATCAGATTAATCGAACAATTTTGTTTTAATTAGTACCAGCGCTACTAATTCAATCCAATAAAAGTAAACTCACAATCAAGAGTTCAAGAATCTCATGAAGCGAAGAAAAGAAGAAAAAAAATCTTGTTTTATTATGAGTGTCTATTACAGAAGGCTTTTCGCATCGTGAAGGCCTTGAAATGATAATTATATTTTGTGCGCCTTTTGAAATTAACGTTAGATGCTGCTAACAGGTGATACTTGTTTATAGTTAATATAGATACTATCAGGTGATACTTTTTTATAGTTAATGTAGATACTATCAGGTGATACTTTTTTATAGTTAATGTAGATACTAACAGGTGATACTTTTTTATAGTTAATATAGATACTAACAGGTGATACTTTTTATAGTTAATGTAGATACTAACAGGTGATACTTGTTTATAGTTAATGTAGATACTAACAGGTGATACTTTTTTATAGTTAATATAGATACTAACATGTAATACTAATTTATAGTTAATATAGATACTAACATGTGATACTTATTTATAGTTAATATAGATACTAACAGTTGATACTTGTTTATAATTAATATAGATACTAACATGTGATACTTTTTTATAGTTAATATAGATACTAACAGTTGATACTTGTTTATAGTTAATGTACATAAATAATTGTGGAAACAAATTTAATGATTTCAAAAAAGAAAAGAAAAGAATAAAAATGCGAGAATTTAAATCCTTATAAAAGTACAAAATCACTTGTTCCCTTATAGGGAACTTTTTGTAACAAATTTGAGGGGGTAATTTGAGGGGGTAATTTCAGGGGGTAATTTCAGGGGGTAATTTAAAAGAATGTCGGCCGGTTTGGGGCGTGGGTGTAAAGAAAATTTTCTTTCGTTGCCTTTAATTGACGGACTTTGAAAGACTTAATGTTCATTATTTCCTTAGTTAGATAGCTATGTGCTTGTATTATTTTCTTAGTTAGATAGCTATGTGCTTGCATTATTTTCTTAGTTAGATAGCTATGTGCTTGTATGAGAACAAATATGTGTGTGTCTGTTATTGTGGAGTACTTATTTTTGTCGGATTTTATACCTGCCTAAATTATTGTGTTTTAGTTTGAGCTGGTAAAAGCGCTTTGTGGCCATACGCGCCAATTTTGATGAGAACTATGGAGTAACATCATTTCATAGGACCTTTGTAGAGTTTGCTTGTTATATCAACTTCAGACCTAAACTTGGCGTACACTTCGTCAGTGTCTTAAAGTACTATTTAATGTCTGCTTGGTCCGTCGACGGCAAGCCGATGTGTGGCCAATATCGGATCTTTATTTAGAGTATAGAATACTCCGTCAGCATCAGACGTGTCAAAACTATTTAAGTCAATCACCCGCACACAAGGCGCATTGTTGCCCCAAATCTATTTAATATAAGTCAAATGTCCACGTGAAATTGGCATTGTCGGCCCACATCTATGTCACAACCGGAAGCTTCAGCAAACCCACATTTTGGAGATTAAAAAAACAAAAAACTATAGCATTTTAAAAACATCTGACATATTTTTAAGTCCTTAGTGCCGTTTATCATATCTCCGGCACCTATATTTGATAAAACTAGGAAAAAAGAAAAAAATGTAAGTCTTCGGTACACATGTTTACATTTACTGAAATGTTATTCTTTAGTTCACATTTGTATACACTTGCTGAAATTTTAGTCTTTAGTACACATTAGTAAACTTACTGAAATGTTAGTATTTAGTACACATTAGTAAACTTACTGAAATGTTAGTCTTTAGTACACATTAGTAAACTTACTGAAATGTTAGTATTTAGTACATATTTGTACCCTTTAAAAAGAGTAACCAGCCATGCACGATTTTGCACTTTTTGAAATGAAATAAAAAAAAATCTTAGTCAAAATAATTATTTATGTAACAATAGAAATTTACTAGCACCCCCCCCCCCATTCCTCCCTCACATACACTCAAATTATCCCAGTAGCTGTAGGTCTTTCACATCCTCGTCCATCCATCAAACTCTTGGTCGGACTGTTAGTTAGTTTTCAGCTTCTCGGTTTCTGTTTATAGACCCGGGGTCGACAACCTTTTGCACGCGTGCCACACTTGGCACGCCAAACCACTTCAAATGGCACGCTGACTCTTCGTGCCGTCAATAAGAATAATGACCTCGACTTGTATAAAATTATATGTGATGCTGGCCATTTTGAATAATTTGAAACCTTAAGTTGGCACACAGTTGGCAAACTATGTAACTCACTATGTAACTCACGCAAGTGGCCAATGCTAGAAGTCTATATCTCATGACTACTTAGTAACTAAGCAATAAATGAAAATGATTGAAATGGTAAATTTTGATTTTAAAAAAATAAGTTCTTGATTTGAAATTTAAAAAAAAAAATTTTTTTTATCATGAATCATACATTTCCTGTCCATATCCAGCAAGCAGCCATTTCGTATAAATGAGACTGTAATGGGTTGTTGTAGTTTTCTTTGTTTCTAAGTTGATAAGCTCTCACAGGTCAATCAATTTCGATTCTAATGTTAAAATTAACTTCCTATACAAGTAATGGAAACACCAAACAATGTCGGAGGCGACGCAAGAATCTCTCATGTTGACCAGAGCTCAGTACTAACCGACACTCTCATTTAAGCCAGTGCTTCTCAAACTTTCAGTATGTCGAACCGGCAGGCATTTTTTTCCATTGCACCAGGGACCGGTGTAATATTGTAGTATAATTGGTTGCAATCGGAGGATTATAGTTCTATTGTTTAAAATACGTTTCTGATAACTTCTGCGGACATGGGGCGGCGGATGGCCCACGAACCCACACAGGTCTGCGGACATGGGGCGGCGGATGGCCCACGGACCCACACCGGTCTGCGGACATGGGGCGGCGGATGGCCCACGGACCCGCACCGGTCTGCGGACATGGGGCGGCGGATGGCCCACGGACCCACACCGGTCTGCGGACATGGGGCGGCGGATGGCCCACGGACCCACACCGGTCTGCGGACATGGGGCGGCGGATGGTCCACGGACCCGCACCGGTCTGCGGACCCCCCACTTTGAGACGCACTCATCTAAATCCTCACACATTTACTTGCTTTCACGCACATGACCTTTTTAAATATTTTTACAGTTTCCTTTAAATGTACATAAAAGAAACAGTTTAACCGAGTAAACAATTGTTACCTTTAGGTAACGTTCTCTCATATTATAGTGTGTAACAATGATTTTATTTTGCTGTTTTATTATAGAAACGTTTCTTTGACAAACAGATAAACAGTTACGTTTCTATGAGTATTAGTTGCTTTGAGTATATTATATTTCAAGGTTTAATGTTAGTAGAAATATACTTTACCAAGAGCCTTGTTACTGAGAGTATAACGGATTTTAATTCGTGTGATGCACTGTTTAGGTTATATATCCTTTAAATCACTGTGGTTGTGGGGGGGGGGGGCTGTTCACCTGGGTAAACGATTCCCCGCCCAATAACCCTTGACGTCTGACCTATCTTCGCACTCGGCTTAAAAAGAAGCACATATTTATGAACTAGATACAACCCACAGTGTATGCTACGCAGTGTCTTCCTCATAGATAGTGCAAAGAAAAAGGTGAAAGAACAGGCACAAACAGCAGTGCGGAGGAATGGGAAGAATGCTAGTGACAGTTGGTGTGAGGGTGAGGGGAGACCATCGGCGTACTTTTGGTCTTGAGACATGCGCATTGCGGTTATGCCCACGCCCCTCCTGCCCCACCCTCTCTTGCCATACATATACTGTGATTGATCGACCCTAGAGGGTGTCACCTGTCATGCTTATTTGCTCACGTCTTGTGCTTGTCCTAATTTCTGGTGAAGTATATATATATATTTATTGGTTTGTGATTTTAAATCTCTCTCTCTCTCTCTCTCTGTATATATATACATATAT
>MUZC01000112.1:231231-253119 GCA_002072015.1 Radix auricularia | reverse complement strand
CAACGCATCGTATGACATGAGATCCCCCCATCCCCCCCCCCCACCCACTCGATCTCTGGTCTGAATCTTATTTCCTTGTCCTGTGGCCATGTCAGACCCTTTTGCCAGAAGTCACATGACGTGAGGTCACATGACGCAAGGTCACATGACATAAGGTCGTCTAATAACGATCTCTATCAACATGGCTTCGTTCGTTTTTTTTTAAAAAAAGTTTCTTTTTTTCTGTAATTTTTTTTTATTATGTCCTGCTATCTGACACAAACATAACACATGTGGCAACTGATCTTTTGTGTGGGTGTGTGGGTGTTGTTAAATAAACTGATCTTTTGTGTGGGTGTGTGGGTGTTTTTAAATCCTTTATATTAACTTGTTGTGTCTGAGCTCTTGCCCAAAAAAACGTTGGATCAATTTTTAACCCACTTCCTCGTAAGCTAGAAAGCTGTAATTTTGCAGGCAGACTCGTGCCAATGATAAACATGATGTATAGAAATTTTAGATCGATCGAATGTACTGTAATTGAATTATTGAATTTTAAAATTATTTTATTTATCAATATGTATCATGTTAATTTTTTTAGATAGAGTGTTGTGGTGCGTATGATGTTCAACAACCTTTCCTGTCGTGCAATAAGGTGCGCATTATATTGACAATACTTTTTACAAATATATATTTCTGATCGGTGCGCATTATATTAAACATGTTTTACGAGACATAACTAGAATGTTGTATTTTCGGATTGTCTTGCCCTGCGTATAACAATGAACATGCTTTATAGTTATGTCTCATATATATAGGATTTATAGTCGAAAAAAAAAAATATTTTTTTAAAAGGTTTTTAAAAATTAAATCTTTGATATTAACATGGGGCTTCATCTTGCCAAAAAAAACTTTGGATTGATTTTTAACCCACTTCCTCGTAAGCTACCTAGCTGAAATTTTGCAGGCAAACTCAAGCCGATGATAAAAATGATGTATCAAAATTTCAGATAGATCGAATGTAATGTAATTAAATTAATGAATTTTTAGATTATCCATATTTGTTTCTATGTAACATGTTAATTTTTGTGCTTGAGTGTCGCGGTGCGTATTATATCGAACGACTTTTTAAAAAAAACTTTCCTTATGCGCTCTGATGATACTTTTGTAAGATATATTTCCGATCTGTAAATGTAAATGCAAGTAATTGCTAGTCTGTCTCCCGGTGCGCACTTTATTAAACATGTTCTTTTAACATGATCCAATCGAGCTGAAATTTAGCAGCCAGACTAAAAGTTTTTTGTTTTTTTTTAAATAATAAATCATTTATAATTTACAGGCTTGTCCATTGGACATATTTTCTGTCCCGTCCCATCCCATCCCATGGCAATTTATACCTGTCCCATCCCGTCACATCCCATGGGATTACTATTATAATATTAATATGGAATACATTTAAAATAAAATTATGAAATTTATGAAAGTTTAGGTTTAGTGTCTACGAAATAGGACTACATATACAAAGAGACATGCAAAACGAAAAAAAAAAATAACTTTATGAGAATTCAGAATGAAATTCAGCTGCGAAACAGATGACACCAGATTAAAACTAGCTTTGTATTTACAAATCGCGAAAGGCGGCAATCACCAATGGCTGACTAGCCGCGCGCATGCGTAATGTGCCAGTCTGGCAGTGTTACCACTCGTCAAATTGAGAAAAAAACTAGACAAGCCTTTAAATACATGGGAAATACAAATATGTGCTGTCCCATCACATCCCATCCCATCGTTTCCCATGGGAATCCCATGAGAATAACATTCTTATGGACAAGCCTGATAATTTATATATTTGAGACACAACTAAAAAAAAAAAAAATTCCTTGCCTTCCCGTAACCCTCGGTACGCAAGCCGAGCTCGCATGCCATTCGACCACCGAAAAAAACCCTCTTTTACGACGACCGAAATAGGCGTCCAGGAGACTGAGTGGTACCCACCCCTTCCCCCCTTGCTGCGCTCCTGCATACAGGCAAACATTGACAGTGGAAGAAAAACACATCCGTCATCCTAGTTTACAACACATCCGTCATCCTAGTTTACAACACATCCGTCATCCTAGTTTACAACACATCCGTCATCCTAGTTTACAACACATCTGTCATCCTAGTTTACAACACATCCGTCATCCTAGTTTACAACACATCCGTCATCCTAGTTTACAACACATCCGTCATCCTAGTTTACAACACATCCGTCATCCTAGTTTACAACACATCCGTCATCCTCGTTTACAACTGCAATAATAAACTCTCTAACTAAACGTGTTTGACACAAAAAGTTAATTCTGATATTTTTGCTCTCCTTGCAGGGAAACTTCTTTGCTGGACTTGACGATGGTTTCCTAGCCAGAGCTGAGGCCATGGGGGTGATGGACATCGCCAAGCCATCGGGCGGCCACCAGCTGATGAAACCTGAGGGGCTGTACGGACACACCCCCGACTTCACCGGCCACAACGGCGGGCCGCCACGTCACCAGATGCCTATGCACCCCCACCCCCACCATCATCCACACCCCCACCAGCATCACGGGTTCGGACCCTCGGAATCCATGTTCGATCAGCTGACCGGGTCACCCAATGGGCCCCCTGGAATGCCCCTGGGTCCGGTTCCTTCCATGTCGGAGCACCACAACAACCTGATGGTCTCCGGGGGTCCCACGCACCCCCAGCATCACCAAATGTATACGCCCATGTACTCCCACCCGTCGTCCGTCGTCAACTCGCACCCGGGTCTTCCTCCCCACCCGGGGAGCATGCACCACCAGGGCGTCCACGAATCAGACTGCGACCCCCGGGAACTCGAGATGTTCGCCGAGAGGTTCAAACAGAGGCGTATCAAGCTCGGGGTCACACAGGCCGACGTCGGCGCCGCCTTGGCCAACCTCAAAATCCCCGGCGTCGGCTGCTTGAGCCAGAGCACGATCTGCCGGTTCGAGTCGCTGACGCTGAGTCACAATAACATGATCGCCCTCAAGCCCATACTGCAGACGTGGCTGGAGGACGCAGAGAAGCAGGCCCGCGAGCGGAAGGCGGAGCTGGAGAATGGACTTAACGGAGACAAAAAGCGCAAGAGGACGTCCATCGCTGCGCCCGAGAAGAGATCGCTGGAGGCATACTTCGCTGTCCAGCCAAGGCCGTCAGGAGAGAAGATCGCTCAGATCGCAGAGAAGCTGGACTTGAAGAAAAACGTTGTTCGGGTTTGGTTTTGCAATCAGAGACAGAAGCAGAAACGTATGAAGTTCTCCGCCATTGCCGCGGGCATGGGCATGGGGCATCACTGACGTTGTTCATGGACTGAGTAGAGTTTGAGCGATTAACGTTTTCACAAATGCCCCAATCCCTATGTGCACTGAATGAACTTGACGCTAACAAAACTACAACATACAAGTACACTTTATTGACATGTCTAAGAAGCAACATCTCCAAATTTATTTCCAGAACGAGGCTGATCTATAAATAGATGAGCGAGGAAGCGAGTAGATTTGCCTAATAGTTTCTAGGACGACGGCTAGTCCCTCACTGTTGGAGTAAAATAGAATTATCTTTTTTAAACATCTGTTGACTCATCCTTGTGTTATACCGTTATACCCCCTCCCCACACAATTACTGCATAAGTGACCATGATAACATCGGCCTGATGAGATCTGAACACGTTGACCCTGTCACTCTACCACTTCCAAGGATCACCCTGTCACTCTACCACCTCCATGGTCCACATATACAGTCATCTCCTTTCATCGATGGATGGTTCCTGTTCTAACTTTCGGGCGCTGGTCAGCGGATGGACACTGGTTCTCTGATGCCATAGCAAGAACACTCTTCCGAGAGACACGCATACACTCGAAGGTTCTTTTGGACGCACGTCTGCTCGAAACAATAGCCTTTTTTTTTTTTTAGTGAAACGTCATCGTTGGGTGTTTTAACCAATGAAAACGAAAGACAATCCACCCTGCGGGGTGATTTCAGGGTTAATGCCCTTTGATTTAAAAAAAAGACAAAAAAGGTGTGGGAAATGATTTTAGGTTTAATTTGTATGTTTTGAAAAATTAATTATAAAACATTTGTAAGTATTTTTGAAAAGTAATTGTCATGATTCTATGCCAATGTGTCATCGATGTAGGCAATGCGTCTTTATTGTACAGAGTAAAAACATCCGATATAAACAACAAGGGGAAAAAAAGAAAATATTTTTTTAAAGAAAATAACGAGAGAAATAGATCTTACAGGGTTAACTTTATCTGTGCAGTGCCAAGCACTTAAAACTTCATGTGGGGGAAGAAATTTGTCTCACCTAAAGATAAGTTTGTCCCACCTAAAGATAAGTTAGTCCCACCTAAAGATAAGTTAGTCCCACCTAAAGATAAATTAGTCCCACCCGGTATTAATAAGTCCACCAAAAAAATAAGTAAGTTCCACTTAAGGCTAAGTTGGTCCCACGTAAATGTAAGTTGGCCACACTTAGTTCTATTGTTGGTTCATTTAACTCCATCTAACATTAAGCTAGCAGCACCCAGCATTCAGTTAGTTATAAGCCACAGTTAGTTATAAGCCACAGTTAGTTATAAGCCACAGTTAGGTATAAGCCTCAGTTAGTTATAAGCCACAGTTAGTTATAAGCCACAGTTAGTTATAAGCCACAGTTAGTTATAAGCCACAGTTAGTTATAAGCCACAGTTAGTTATAACCCACAGTTAGTTATAAGCCACAGTTAGTTATAAGCCACAGTTAGTTATAACCCACAGTTAGTTATAACCCACAGTTAGTTATAACCCACAGTTAGTTATAATCCACAGTTAGTTATAAGCCACAGTTAGTTATAAGCAACAGTTAGTTTAATTCCATCTACCCTTAAGCTAGCAGCACCCAGCATTCAGTTAGTTATAAGCCACAGTTAGTTATAAGCCACAGTTAGTTTAATTCCATCTACCCTTAAGCTAGCAGCACCCAGCATTCAGTTAGTTATAACCCACAGTTAGTTTATTTCATTTTGACTTGTGTCACGTGATTTTCCCAGTTATCGTCAAGTCTCAAAGAGGACGGCACTGCATTGGTCTCCTCATATTATCTGTCAAAAATAGAATTGTTTCTGTTTTTCCCCAACACTTGCCAGGTACAGCATATTCTCCACCTATGCCCCTTCCCATTTCCTCTGTCCGGTAAGACACGCCTGGCTGTAATCTAACCTGTCCCCCCTCCCCATGTGATTTCAATCTTCTCGTTGGTTTATGATCCAAAAAGTAATACCATGTAAAGCGTCCCTTCACCTGATCGTCATAATTTATTCGTCCATATACCTATAGCACCCATTGGATTGTCAAGTTTCTCTAGCACACTCAACTTCAAAATGATAACCAGCCTCCTATAGTTGTGTGTGCTGGATGACTGGCACTTGTAAATTCTATTCATTCCAACGACATTCATTGCAAATGTCACCAAAGAAGAGCCGAAGATGAAACAATAAAAAAAAAACAACGTATCTTTGTCTCATTCGCATCGATTTTTGAAACACAAAACCTGAAAGCTCTCTGGGAATACCCGAGACGCGTTGAAAGTTGTGTTTTTTTTCCCACCCTTCTTTTTTTTTGCTAATGTCACAGCACAATTTGTAAATAGCACCCTGCATTATCATTCCTGACACCACCACGCCCTCCTCCCTCACCCTGCGCCCCAACTGACTCATACTCATGTCATACGTTCGCTGTATTATTATTTTGTGGTGTATTTCTAATGTATTTATTCCTGCGGACAATTTACTTAATGTTTATAATATTGGCCTGTACTGTAACGCAGGGTCGATCTCAGGCCACTGCAACCTATGCGGCCCCTGGGGGGCCGCTCTTATTATCCTTATTAATTCCTTAACCCTAACCAAACTAGGCCCCGCGCAATCCGTTTCGCATATTAAGCCGCATAGGGCCCCGCCATTGCAGAGACCGGCCCTGCAGTAACGTCATGTATTACCTTACCACCACCCCACAATGTCCCACATAGGACATCGACATGCCATGATGTCCAGAGGATATTCGATGTGTGCAATAACTTTGTGTACGCAATACGTACACTGGGGACAAATGTACACACTACTGCAAGTTACAGTTACAGGAAGAGCTCATTTCTTATATGTGTGTGTGGACATTAGGAAAATGATTAGTGTGGTTTTTTTAATATGAACAAAACTGAGTTAAAATGTAACTATTAGACGTTGAAATCCTCCATGAATACAGGCTCAGACTGGGCCCAGTGATAAGTTACTTACCATTTTCTTCTATCATTATCGTTGTTAGGGTGTTATTTATATATCTCATTCATTCCATGACCCCCCTCTCAAAACCTCCTTATCACAATCACCCACCACATTCACCCATTCTTTAATACTCTCTACACTAAAATGTTATTTTAAACAAGAAAATGACAGACACTTTCAGCACACAAACAAACCGGACTTTTCAGGAACCTGTCTCAATAATAACAAATTATCTCCCCGAAACAAATTCTTGTGTCCGCCTCTGACCTGAGACATAGCTAAAGCTGGCATAATAATTTATAATACAAACTATTTATAATACAAACTATTTATAATACAAACTATTTATAATGCAAACTATTTTAGCTGCTCATTAACTTCATCAAAACCAGACCCTCTAGTCACTTCACTTTGACATTCTCTCTCTCTCCCCTCCCTCGCTCTCTTTCGACATCACTCCCCTCCCTCTCTTTCTAACCCTCTCCTCCACCTCCTTTAAAAATCACCTCTCTCATCCCCGTTTCTTTTCTTGTTAAATTCATTCCAAAATATGACGAGTTTTATCATCAACATATGCATTTTAAATGAATGTTGGGCGAGTCCAGAATCCATCAAAAAATATTTTTTGTTGAGTCTCAGTCTCATGTTCAAAAACAAAATGACTGACATGAAAGTTATTGGAACATGTTATACATGAGTTATATGAGTCAGAGCTTCACATTAACATAATGGTTGACTTTCGGTACATTTCTCTTAAATTTGTTAGCGGTACAGTCAAAATAATACATGATGCATTCTAATGTGAACTTTGAAAGAAATCGTTAAAAATGTAAACCACTTTTTAGAGGTAAATACAGTGAAAATTGTGGCATGTCAATTCTTGTACATAAATTAAAACCTAATTGCATTGAGTATACAAGTTGGTATGTTAAAGTTTTTATTTATTTAATTATTGATACATTTCTATTCCATGTATTTATTTTTTAAAGTCTTTGATGTATTTTCCATGAGATGATGGTGCCACCTCGACCAAACAGGGGCGGGATGGTACCACCTCCACCTAACATGGGCGGGATGGTACCACCTCCACCAAACAGGGGCGGATGGTACCACCTCCACCAAACAGGGGCGGATGGTACCACCTCCACCAAACAGGGGCGGGATGGTACCACCTCCACATAACAGGGGCGGATGGTACCACCTCCACCTAACAGGGGCGGATGGTACCACCTCCACCTAACAGGGGCGGATGGTACCACCTCCACCAAACAGGGGCGGGATGGTACCACCTCCACCAAACAGGGGCGGGATGGTACCACCTCCACCAAACAGGGGCGGGATGGTACCACCTCCACCTAACAGGGGCGGATGTTCACTGCAGGGTATAATCACCAAGAGATGTTGCAATTATCCTAAGGTTAATACCAATTTCCGGTTAGCTCCCAGAAACTCCTGACCACTGCCCATGATGTCCACTACTTTAGTTTTGTCTGTGTCCAAACACGCAGACCACTGCCCATGATGTCCACTACTTTAGTTTTGTCTGTGTCCAAACACGCAGACCATCGCCACTCATTCCTCTATGTATCTGGCTCTTTACAAGGCTTTGTGCGTGATATGTCAAATAAAATATTTCTAGTAATGAAACAATCGCATTATTTTTTTCTACAGTTTTTATTGCTTACATATTAATGCCAGTGGCGTCACTAGAGGGGTGCGTCGGGGGTGGGCCGCCCCGGGTGACACCATCACAAGGGGTGACACCAAAAGTACAATTCTACATGTTCCCGTTATTTGGCCTTGGGAAACTCGGAGGAGTTCTATGGGGTAAGTCGTGAGGGGGTGACATCATTAGCTACCACCACCGGGTGACAGCAACCTTAGTGACGCTTCTGATTAATGCTCAGGCATTTTCGTGGAAAGTGTCTTTTAATGCTCACCAAAGTGGGTTTCATTGAGGTTTCATTGTTGCATATTTGATTTCTTATTATTTTTGTATGATTGATGTTTGTTTGTTGTATGATTGTTGCATAGACATAGCTAATTTGGGGGGGGGGGGCTAGAAATGAAAATGGGACACTTCATAATTTGACACTTCAAAATTTGACACTTCATAATTTGACACTTCATAATTTGACACTTCATAATTTGAAGCCAACGATCAGAGGTTGGAACGAATGTTTCCATAAGTCTAGAAATTTCTATATAAACTATTAGAGATTAATTGGAAAGAAATGTTTCAAGTCCACAAATTTCTTTATCAACTATTAGAAATTAATTGGAAAGAAATGTTTCAAGTCCACAAATTTCTATATAAACTATTAGAGATTAATTGGAAAGAAAAGTTCCAAGTCCAAATTATAATATCAACTATTAGAGATTAATTGGAACGAAAAGTTCCAAGTACACATTATAATATCAACTATTAGAGATTAATTGGAAAGAAAAGTTCCAAGTACACATTATAATATATAAACTATTATGTTGATCCTCATGGCGTCACAAGCTCTGTGTGTTTATTAAAAGATCTGGGTACGCTTCTCTGTGATTGTTTAAGTGAGTGAGGGAGTGAGTGAGTGAGTGAGTGAGTGGGTGAGTGAGTGGGTGAGTGAGTGAGTGAGTGGGTGAGTGAGTGAGTGAGTGAGTGGGTGAGTGAGTGAGTGGGTGAGTGAGTGAGTGTGTGGGTGAGTGAGCGTGATGCAACATAGAATGTTCAAAAAACAATTGAGTGATTTCAGCACTGAGTGATTCCAACATTCGGTAATCGATGAACCAATGTATTGTAAGTGTGAGAACCGCCATGTGGTCAATGTGAATGTACTAATGTATTGTCAGTCTGAGAAACGCCATTTGAGATAAAAGTGAGCAATGTGAATGTGTTTGTGTGTAAATAAAGTAGGTCATCTCTGAGAGAGAAGTGGGTCATGTTTTTATGTGTAAATAGGTCACTTCTATGGAAACGAGGCTTCCGGTAGGGGGCGTGTGTTAACCAGAATAAAGGATTTGAAAGCTTGACTAAGGTGGGTGGATGACTTTAATTAACGACTACCGACGGCTAACATCACCAAGCTCACACTAAATCACATCTTAAAAACTTTGTTTCTTCTGCCTCGTTACAACCAATCAAATCAAGGCAGTGGCGCAGCTATGAAAAAGGGAGGGGGGGTCCAAATTCGGGGGTCCACCCGTGCCCCCACTTGAGGGGGGCCCCAAAATTAGTTTCCAAAATTAATTTTTTTAACATTAAATATTACGCCACCGCATAGTATGTGGGGCCCCCAAAGTGCTTAAGCCCCCCCGGGCCCCAATCTCCTACAAATTCCTAGCTACGCCACTGAATCAAGGCCTGGTGTTGACCCACTGCAGTGGCTGCCGCTGACTGCTACCAGAGATTTTAATGGCTCTCTAACGAAACGTTGCTTCAGGACCAATTAACATTATCATCTCATTCCGGCTCTAGCACTCATCCTGTTGGAAACTCTTTAAACCGATCTGTGTTGAAAACTGGCAATTAAGACATTAAGATGCCGCCGATATTCAAAGGGAGCAGAACGGGTTCAAAGGTCAGAGGCTAGAGGTCGGAGATGACTGTGCTGATTTCGTTATTTCAATTTTGTCCTTTCAAGAGGCATATATTTTGTTTTAAAATTGGTTGACGATGAAAGATGTATCACACCTCTTCCGTCATTTGCCACTCAGTCCCAGTGAAGTATTCAGTCGTCCAGTATCGACACGCATTCATGAAACAATCGCCAGCTGACATTTTTCCAAACGATTGAACCTATAAGATCTGTTAGCCATGAGTAATGCGGTCAAATAACAATGGCATCGGTATCAGTGTACGGTTTTCAGACGGATGGCAACAATATAACATTGCATATTTAGCCAGGAGAAAGAATGTCTCCTTCCCGGCTGAAAACGGTTTTGTCCCGATGCCAGGTTTTGCTGTTATACAACGGGTCATCTCAGAATTCTGTGTCTGACGAACAGATGTCGACTACAGTGGGTGGGGCCGGGAAGATTAAGACTGACAGCTAATCGTCGGGCTCGGAGGATCGGATGTCAGGGGCCGCTACTGACATTGTCTCTTCAGGAGTTGTCTTTAATTAGGCCAGACTTATTGGACGAGGCATCCAATGAACGCGGCCTCTCTTTGGTCATGTCCACATCGATAGTCAACCCTGGCCGGTGTGAGTCGGGGCTAGGCGAGGCGGGATTGTTTACTTGTTAAATGATATAGAATAGTAATATCCGCTATTAAATTAAGATTGCATCAAGAATCAGTTTAAAGGAAACATTAGATACGCACTCAGTGCTATGGCGGGAGTAAAATATAGTGCGTAGTCGATGAGAAAAGAAAAGGAAAAAAAAAACAACTGCAACATTAGACATTTGAAATATGTACAGTTATAAAAATGTAGGTTACTAGACATACTACGCTTTTCATAAGAAAATGGTGTCGCGTGGCCCAAGTACAATTGTCACATATTATCATATATCATGAAGAGATAATGGAGACAAGTGGTAGAACAAGTAGATAGGAAATAAAACATAAAACATGAACAGATAATGGAGACAAGTGGTAGAACAAGTAGACAGGAAATAAAACATAAAACATGAACAGATAATGGAGACAAGTGGTAGAACAAGTAGATAGGAAATAAAACATAAAGCATGAACAGATAATGGAGACAAGTGGTAGAACAAGTAGATAGGAAATAAAACATAAAACATCAACAGATAATGGAGACAAGTGGTAGAACAAGTAGATAGGAAATAAAACATAAAATCCCAGGAGAGACTATCCTAGGATTTAAAAAATAAAAAAAAGAAATCCATGTGTTGAGTCTACGCAATACCGCTAAGGGGCCGTCCATAAAGTACGTCACGCTCCAGAGGGAAGGGGGGGATGTAAGAAAGTGTGACAGTTTGTGACAGGGGGAGGGGGGTTCCGGCCATGTGTGAAGTCACTGTTTTTTATGATAAATTTTAGTTATTTTGTTAATTTAAAAAAAATATTTTTGTACGAAAGTGTGACGTACTTCGGTGGTTGTGAGGGGGAGGGGTCCGAGATTTGTGACAGTTGTGACAGGGGGAGGGGGGAGTTAAAAATTGTCAAAAAATAGCTTGACGTACTTTCTAGAAATTTGAAAAGATCTCCCTTTTGCACTCCGTAAAAATTATCTAAGGATCTATGGTCCTTGTTCCCTAGTCTGTGTTCCTTGTTCCCTGGTCTGTGTTCCTTGTTCCCTGGTCTGTGTCCAGTATAAACAAAACTTCGTGTCCCATGTTGTCAACGTCCATTTTTGTGCACAATCTTACACCCCGCAAACACTGATATTATATTTTTATTTTATTACACATATCAAAATTTACTGCGCGGTGACTCTAAACTGTTGCGCTGAGTCAATTGTCTGCATGGCCGCACAGCTTAAATGAGACATTGCTTAAGATTCAAGGGACAAAATAAACACTATCAATGAATCTTTGGGAAAAAATATTTAGGAATTAAGACAAAAATATCGTATGAACTATGAAAAGTCACATGATTAAACGGTAAATACTATGATAGCAACCGAAAAACAATGCTAGATTATGTTACAGACAATCACGGGAACTTACATACTTGGAGTATAGAAGAACCAAGAATAAAATAGTAATAATACATAAGGCAATTAATCTAATTTAGAAATACAACACATGGATAACTTAATACAACCCTCAGATAGACATAAGGATAAAAACACCCTTTTTTATTCCATTTACAAGAACAAATACATACAAATTCTCATTCTTCCCGTCCGAAATTCGGGCGTGGTATGGGTAGCCTGAAGAAACCTAGCAAACCAACATTGTATCAAAATTTAAAACTCTAATAAGAATGCAATACTAGAAACAAAACTTAATAAGCGTAGGACGCAATAATTTCCTGTAAAATATAAGATAAATCAACATATACCACGGGAACCAAAAGCAAAATCTTAGAAGCATAAGGGGGAAAACAACAACTTTGTTGAATGGCATGATACCATTAAGACTGTCAATAGACCGCATCCAATGAGTGCGCCAAAGTTAAAACAATGCAGAATCGCGTGTAATGGACAACTCTAAACCTAAACCAAACCGTAACCCTTAAAGCCTGAGACAAAAAAACAATACGCATGAAATTTTACCGGCCATTCCCGTCCGTCATTTAAACACAACGATTCCGGATTATCCTCCATTCCCCGCGACTTTGTGAAATCTTTCCATACTGGCAACGTTACTTTACGAGAAAATATTGCAAGCTTATCGTCGTCTGCGAAATTGGCGCCTGCAACTGGCGCGGTGGTTGCAAGGCTTTTTGGATAAGAGTTTTCTAATGACTGTAGATTGTCGTCTGGGAAACCCCAAACCACCCCCTAGATCTAAAATTAGTGCAGGCTTCTATCCATTAGGAGCCGTTTTGGAGCAGAAGTCAGCTCTTTAACGGAGGGATAAGAGGCTTAGAGACACTACACAACACAAGGGGGATAATCCAGTAAATCCCAGGAGTAAGGGAAGACAAAGAGCGCGAAAGGAAAAGGTTGGGAGGGGGGGGGAGTGGGGGACAAAGTGTCATGGGCGTAGCTAAATATTGAGAGGCATGGCATTATGACTTTTAAATATCATGTTTGTACGTGTGCGTTTCTGCGTGTTATTTTTAATCAGGTCTGCCGCGAACTAAAAAAAAAGAACAAGAAATTTTTAACCACCCAATATCTGGACTGAGCTCTTTCGTCTGTACTGAAATTTGCTGGTTACATTTGAAGGTTAAATTTGAAGGTTACATTTGAAGGTTAAATTTGAAGGTTACATTTGAAGGTTACATTTGAAGGTTACATTTGAAGGTTAAATTGGAAGGTTAAATTGGAAGGTTAAATTGGAAGGTTAAATTGGAAGGTTAAATTTGAAGGTTAAATTGGAAGGTTAAATTGGAAGGTTAAATTGGAAGGTTAAATTGGAAGGTTAAATTTGAAGAGTTCTGTTGAGACTATGGACTCTGCGTCTTCATTCTCCAAAACGAACAAAATTATTTTTTTTAATGAGAACTTCAATTTATATATATATATTTATATTTCTTTATTTTTTTTTTTTTACAAAAGTTCACTATTTCTTCGCATTCTGGACGGAACAGTTTATGTACTTTGGAGACATTTTCAATGAATCGGAAAAAAACTTCATTTTTTTATGCGACTAATTTATAATTACAGTTACACTTGTTATTGCGAGCCATCAACTAAAATTACTTTAAAAATCACTCATTCTAGTAAAACTCATTTTAAAATACAAATATTACTCCCCTCCCTCCATAAATCCAGTGACAGCAATGGAGAACTTTCGAAAACAGGCACCATATAAACTTGATGAATTTCTAAGAGAGCGTTTCAGAGTATAGTTCGTGGGAATTTGATTTTAGCGTCCTTGAACTCACGCTAACAGAATTCATTCTAGTTCTAGCGAATGCTCACAACTGACAAGAGTAACACCATTAGCAAAATCACTACACCTAAATAGAAACTGTAGATTTAGATGATAAAAGAACAAAACATTTATAATCATAAGTCAATACGGTTTAACTTAGAAATACACCACAATATAAATTAATACAAATCTTATACGGACATTATGGGGATTAAAGCATTATTCTTGTTCCTATGCAATGTTAAAATCATACAATAATAGTTGGCAGGCATGTTATTTGAAGTCATGTTATTTGACAGTTCTGTTAGCTGAAAGTCATGTTAGCTGAAAGTCATGTTAGCTGAAAGTCATGTTTGCTGAAAGTCGTGTTAGCTGAAAGTCATGTTAGCTGAAAGTCATGTTAGCTGAAAGTCATGTTAGCTGAAAGTCATGTTAGCTGAAAGTCATGTTAGCTGAAACTCAATGTTAGCTGAAAGTCATGTTAGCTGAAAATCATGTTAGCTGAAAGTCATGTTAGCTGAAAGTCATGTTAGCTGAAAGTCATGTTCGCTGAAAGTCATGTTAGCTGAAAGTCAAGTTAGCTGAAAGTCATATTAGCTGAAAGTCATGTTAGCTGAAAGTCATGTTAGCTGAAAGTCATATTAGCTGAAAGTCATGTTAGCTGAAAGTCATGTTAGCTGAAAGTGTTGGCTATTGAAACTTCTGTTGAGGTCCACCGAAATAAAGTAAAGAGTCGTACAATATGAACAGGAGTGTGAAAATGTTGTACAGACACAGTGGAAATGTTGTACAGACACAGTGGAAATGTTGTACACACAGTGGAAATGTTGTACAGACACAGTGGAAATGTTGTACAGACACAGTGGAAATGTTGTACAGACACAGTGGAAATGTTGTACAGACACAGTGGAAATGTTGTACAGACACAGAGGAAATGTTGTACAGACACAGTGGAAATGTTGTACAGACACAGTGGAAATGTTGTACAGACACAGTGGAAATGTTGTACAGACACAGTGGAAATGTTGTACAGACACAGTGAAAATGTTGTACAGACACAGTGGAAATGTTGTACAGACACAGTGGAAATGTTGTACAGACACAGTGAAAATGTTGTACAGACACAGTGGAAATGTTGTACAGACACAAAAGTGTGGAAATGTACAAATACATATACACTATCAACAGGTTTTATTTATAAGAAACCACAATCATCGCCACAGTCGACCCGTCAAATTGTTGTCTCGTATTCAACATCCCAATGTTATCTTGAAATGACGAAAACATTGAATTTATTCTTACTTCTAGCGTTGGCGGATTGAAAGAAATATTTGGATAGATCTAGGGTTAACAATACTTATGCCCTTTTAGCAAGAACAAACACATACTAATCCCCTCTCCCATCGGAAGTTCGTGTGTGGAATGGGTTGCCTAAACAAGCCAGGAAAACCAACTCACCTAAAACTATCATAAAAATGCAAGACTAGACATAATATATATGTATACTAGACATAATATATATGTAGACTAGACATAATATATATGGATATATAAAGAAACAAAAACGCTACAGCTCTGGACAAATTATCAGCCAGACTCAAAAAAAAAAACACCTTAATAGTGATTTGTCTCTAATCATTAAGGTACTTTTTAGGCCTCGCTAACGAAGATAAATTGATAAAGATTGGAAGTTAGCTAATATATATTTGTATAGAAAAAAAATAACAAGAAACTAGTAAATTTAAACTATTTCAGTCCTGAAAAATACTTAATCCAAACTAAAGATGTCTCCTCTAAGAAGTAGTAATAAATGGGACATTATCACGGAATTCCCAAGCAAATGATGTAATTTAAAAAATCCAACTAAACCAACAGAAAGTTTTATAATAAAGAAACTCAATATCTGAGATATTTAACGGACGCCATTTACAAAAATAAACGCCTTTATTTTTAATTTGAAAAACTGGCGAGGATAAAGGTTTAAAAAAAAAACAACTACAAATCTTTCAAAAATGTGATTAAGAGAAAAAATTGTGACCTTTAAGACATCAAGACATGTTCCTCAAGGCTCTAAACTCTAGACACTATACTCTCAGTATACATTTACTTAACATCGTTAAACAACCGGAGACGAATGCTATTGTGAAATCCGAGCAGCACCATGAAATATGGACACATATTTGGAGACATACTTCGTGATATTACAGTAGACGTTTTCATGAAAGAACGACTCTGTTCTCGGTTAAACTCAATACGCTCACAGGCTCTAACAATCTATGGAAACAAACAACAACTCGGGTAACAACTGGTTTTGTTCGTTGCATTTCTTTTATTACTTTTTTTTTTTTTTAAAATATAACAAAGAAGGGAATTTCTGAAGTCGGTCTCCAGTTACCGATAATCCAGGTCCCCAAGCGCCGCCCCTGACGGGCACGTCACCGTCAAGTCTACCAAACATCTCCCGGGTGACTGACAGAGGAGGCGACACAGACTCCGGTAATGACGGTCACCAAACGCCCCACCGCAATGACGGTCAACAAACACCCCTCCCCACAATGACGGTCACCAAACACCCCCCCCCACCACAATGACGCCCCCCCAACCACAATGACGGTCACCAAACGGTCGCCTGCCTCACCTCCATGGCCTGACGGGAAAGATGTTGAAACCTGAGACCAACTCGTGAAGAAGGCTCACGCTTGTGACGACTGATGGCTGCGTCCGTCAATATGTCACGTCAATATGCTCTAGTCCCAATATCACAAATTCCATCCATCCCCAGCCCCCACACACACACACTAACCGTCACAACCACTTTTTCCGACAAACCCCCGCTTGTATTACCAGTATTGGATTTTCGGAGGGTATAAAATCCGATAAGCTACGCGGTCCAACATTTCTTCACCAGAACGCTGCTCGGTGGAAACTCGCAAAGGTTCCTGATACAGCGCAATGAGGACAATACCAAACATTCAGAAGGTTACTGTTGAGTGGCACCTAGTATTGCTACTGTGAAAGCATGAGTGGTTCGGGTAATAACAGGACTAGGATCATTTCTCACTGTGACTCAGTTCTGGGCTGACAGTCATGCGTCTCAAATCAGCAAAGTCGTGAGTATTCGAGGTCAAATATTAACTCCCTTTATAACCTTATAGTCACAAGTGTGCAGTCCAAAGTCACCAACAATCACTTAAGCGTAGTGCAATCACGTAATAAAATATTTGTGAATGACAAGTTCTAAGAATCATAGCATTTATCACGGACCCATCTGTACTCTAAGGTAGTTATACTCTCCCTCCACCGACATACAAACATTCCGTCCCATCCGCTAATCCATACAAACATTCCGTCCCATCCCCTAATCCATACAAACATTCCGTCCCATCCGCTAATCCATACAAACATTCTGTCCCATCTCCTAATCCATACAAACATTCTGTCCCATCTCCTAATCTATACAAACATTCTGTCCCATCCGCTAATCCATACAAACATTCTGTCCCATCCGCTAATCCATACAAACATTCTGTCCCATCTCCTAATCCATACAAACATTCCGTCCCATCCGCTAATCCATACAAACATTCTGTCCCATCTCCTAATCCATACAAACATTCTGTCCCATCCCCTAATCTATACAAACATTCTGTCCCATCCGCTAATCCATACAAACATTCTGTCCCGTCCTCTAATCCATACAAACATTCTGTCCCATCCCCTAATCCATACAAACATTCTGTCCCATCTCCTAATCCATAAAAACATTCTGTCCCATCCCCTAATCTATACAAACATTCTGTCCCATCCCCTAATCCATACAAACATTCTGTCCCATCCCCTAATCCATACAAACATTCTGTCCCATCTCCTAATCCATACAAACATTCTGTTCCATCCCCTAATCCATACAAACTTTCTGTCCCATCCCCTAATCCATACAAACATTCTGTCCCATCCCCTAATCCATACAAACATTCTGTCACATCCCCTAATCCATACAAACATTCTGTCCCATCCCCTAATCCATACAAACATTCTGTCCCATCCCCTAATCCATGCAAACATTATGTCCCATCCCCTAATCCATACAAACATTATGTCCCATCCCCTAATCCATGGATATCTAACCCCACGATTTATTCACTCATAGTCACCTTGCCAGTGGACACGGCTTACCCTGCCCCCCCCCCCCAACCACACACACCTTAAGAAACGATTGTCATAACCTTAACAGTAACTACATTAGGCTAACCCCATAGGGAAGTTCTCACTGTTACCTGGTAAGGTAAGGATTAACGTCAGTTGGAGATAACAGTAGCTAGTCAAATGGTAAGGAGACGATTGCTTCATAAGAGGTTTAAAGGCTGAATGGTGATGTAAGATCACCCCATAGGGAAGTTGGCATGTTATCATTGTAAGGCAAAGGAAACCACCTATGGAAACTAAGATAGAAACGTGATGACGTTGTTACTACAATTATAGAAGAGGTAGCGAGCGCTTCGAGTCACAGAAACTTTTGCCATTATTTTAACAAACAATGTGTATACAGTATAGTCGAAAAGACGTCATCTAGACCTGTTCTGTCACATACAAAGACCAGTTTTGTCACATATGTAGACCAGTTCTGTCACATAGACCAGTTCTGTCACATACAAAGACCAGTTTTGTCACATATGTAGACCAGTTCTGTCACATAGGCCAATTCTGTCACATACAGAGACCAGTTCTGTCACATACATAGACCAGTTCTGTCACATAGACCAGTTCTGTCACATAGACCAGTTCTGTCACATACATAGACCAGTTCTGTCACATACATAGACCAGTTCTGTCACATAGACCAGTTCTGTCACATACATAGACCAGTTCTGTCACATAGACCAGTTCTGTCACATGCATAGACCAGTTCTGTTACATACATAGACCAGTTCTGTCACTTAGACATGTTATGTCACATACAAAGACCAGTTTTGTCACATATGTAGACCAGTTCTGTCCCATAGACCAGTTCTGTCACTTACAGTGACCAGCTCTGTCATACAGTGACCAGCTCTGTCATATACGGGCCAGCCTTTCCTGACGTGTACAAACTTAAGGCCACATCAACACACACTGCTGTACACTGAGTTCTCCCCCTTGCCCACCCCTGTGAGTTTCCATATGTTTGTAAATTGATCGCCATTGATTCCAGACGATAAATTACCGTTTGGGGTTACGGGCACCAAAACAAACTGCACGTGCGGTGGACGCGGCTAGGACCATCGGGCCGTGGAGATGCGAGCAAACAGCAGGACTCGTGTGACGAACTCTCGAGGATGGCTTGAGGGGAATCCAAGTTTCCTGAGAGTGAGTAAATCTTTCCTCTATGAGTGTTGACATAATGGGGGGGATGAGATGGTGGGTGCCGGGAAGAGTAGGGTGGCGGGCGTTTTGTTTAGTGAAGAAATATTGGGAGTTATTGCTTCGAGGTGAACGGCAACGGGACTAGGGGGTGTGAAATCTGGACAGGTGAGGCATAATGTTTGTAATAATTGATCCAAACCTTCTTTTTTTCCCTTCCATGCTCATTTGTATTTGCGCGTCACACATAAAACAAGACAATGAATAATCAGATTGCAACTAACATCCGGCCATCTTGACCTAGTTATGGAATCATTCGCAAGACATGGAGAAGCTTTTCTAGTTGCTGTTCAAAAAAACTATTTTCAAAATCGCAAATTTCAATTGCAAACATAAATAATGTAGTGAGTCATGGAATATTTCACTAGTTAAGGAAATAAGAATATCTTAATGAACATAATGAATAACTAAAGCCTTTATAAACTTTATTGCTTTGTGTGCTTATGACGTACTTCAGTGACTAAGTGGAACTTATCGTCTTTGTCTTAAGGCGCCGGTACATAGTAATATAACTTTCTATCAACATATAAAACTATTTTTTTAAAATGCAATACTAGATATAAATGTTGAATAAGCGTAGGATTAGTAGGAAGCAATAATAAAAGGAGCGTCGATAATTGTTATGATAAGATAATTTTGGTGGTCACTGTCATTTCGGTGGTCACTGTCCTTTGGTGGTCACTGTCCTTTCGTCCTTTCGGTGGTCACTGTCATTTCGGTGGTCACTGTCCTTTCGGTGATCACTGTCCTTTCGGTGGCCACTGTCCTTTCGGTGGTCACTGTCCTTTCGGTGGTCACTGTCCTTTCGGTGATCACTGTCCTTTCGGTGGTCACTGTCCTTTCGGTGGTCACTGTCCTTTCGGTGGTCACTGTCCTTTCCTTTCGGTGGTCACTGTCCCTTCCTTTCAGTGGCCACTGTCCTTTCGGTGGCCACTGTCCTTTCCTTTCGGTGGTCACTGTCCTTTCCTTTCAGTTGCCACTGTCCTTTCGGTGGCCACTGTCCTTTTGGTGGTCACTGTCCTTTCGGTGGTCACTGTCCTTTCGGTGGTCACTGTCCTTTCGGTGGTCACTGTCCTTTCGGTGGTCACTGGTGGTCACTGTCCTTTCGGTGGTCACTGTCCTTTCGGTGGTCACCTGTGGTCACTGTCCTTTCGGTGGTCACTGTCCTTTCGGTGATCACTGTCCTTTCGGTGGTCACTGGTGGTCACTATCCTTTCGGTGGTCACTGTCCTTTCGGTGGTCACTGTCCTTTCGGTGGTCACTGTCCTTTCGGTGGTCACTGTCCTTTCGGTGGTCACTGGTGGTCACTGTCCTTTCGGTGGTCACTGTCCTTTCGGTGGTCACTGGTGGTCACTGTCCTTTCGGTGGTCACTGTCCTTTCGGTGGTCACTGGTGGTCACTGTCCTTTCGGTGGTCACTGTCCTTTCGGTGGTCACTGGTGGTCACTGTCCTTTCGGTGGTCACTGTCCTTTCGGTGGTCACTGGTGGTCACTGTCCTTTCGGTGGTCACTGTCCTTTTGGTGGTCACTGTCCTTTCGGTGGTCACTGTCCTTTCGGTGGTCACTGTCCTTTCGGTGATCACTGTCCTTTCGGTGGTCACTGTCCTTTCGATGGTCACTGTCCTTTCGGTGGTCACTGTCCTTTCGGTGGTCACTGTCCTTTCCTTTCGGTGGTCACTGTCCTTTCCTTTCAGTGGCCACTGTCCTTTCCTTTCAGTTGCCACTGTCCTTTTGGTGGTCACTGTCCTTTCGGTGGTCACTGTCCTTTAGGTGGTCACTGTCCTTTCGGTGGTCACTGGTGGTCACTGTCCTTTCGGTGGTCACTGTCCTTTCGGTGGTCACTGTCCTTTCGGTGGTCACTGTCCTTTCGGTGGTCACTGGTGGTCACTGTCCTTTCGGTGGTTACTGGTGGTCACTGTCCTTTCGGTGGCCACTGTCTTTTCGGTGGTCACTGTCCTTTCGGTGGCCACTGTCCTTTCGGTGGTCACTGTCCTTTCGGTGGTCACTGTCCTTTCGGTGGTCACTGTCCTTTCGGTGGTCACTGGTGGTCACTGTCCTTTCGGTGGTCACTGTCCTTTCGGTGGTCACTGTCTTTTCGGTGGTCACTGTCATTTCGGTGCTCACTGTCATTTCGGTGGTCACTGTCCTTTCGGTGGTCACTAGTGGTCACTGTCCTTTTGGTGGTCACTGTCATTTCGGTGCTCACTGTCCTTTCGGTGGCATCTGCAATGACTATGTCTCTGTTCTGTTGATAATATTTACAATTTCAGTGTGTCCTACCATGTTGGTGGTATTTACAATTTTCAGTATTATGTCCTATTGTGTTGATTGTATCTAAACTTTTCTGAAAGTCAACGTGTAATCAACACAAATAATGAAAACTCCAAGAAAAAAGGTTTCAGTCTCAATCTCAACAAAGCATGAATCTCCAAAAGATTAATATGACCGAGGCCATGTTCAGCAGGTTTGTCGGCCATGGGATAGGCCAGGTCATTCTTGCAGGACTAAAAGCTGACACAGCCAATCATACAAGGCGCGGACAAGTGGCGGACACTGTGCTATTCTTACAGCAACTGACAGTGTACGGAAATAGGCCGTAACGTTATTGGAAGAGCACTTGTGTTAACTATTACATCGGGTTTTTTTTTCAGTTTCGGTGTTTAAGACGGTAATGTGGGAAGTAATGGGAACTAGAAACAGTGCCAGCTACACGATTGTGTGGATGTTTTGGGGCGTAAATCTTTTGTGGGTTTTTTTTTTTTTTTTTTT
>MUZC01000112.1:199145-225451 GCA_002072015.1 Radix auricularia | reverse complement strand
CATTTCACAAACACGTACAAACATAATTTTTTGTAATAATTACTGGAAAGCCTGAATTATCATGGCGTGTGTCAATGTGATTGTTGAATCATGGTTGGCGTGTGTCAATGTGATTGTTGAATCAGAGTTGGCGTGTGTCAATGTGATTGTTGAATCAAAGTTGGCGTGTGTCAATGTGATTGTTGAATCAGAGTTGGCGTGTGTCAATGTGATTGTTGAATCAGAGTTGGCGTGTGTCAATGTGATTCTTGTTTTAAGTGATTTTTTTTGGGATGCTCGTTGAGTGAGTGTTGGTATGTGAGTTGTGGTTGTTGAATGTTATTGTTACGATATTTGAAGTTGTTTGTTGGGTGTGAAAGTTGAGGTTTGTTGCGTGTGATTGTTTATGTTTGTAGCTGTTTGTTGAGTACGATTGTTGGCATGTTTGATGAGTGTTTGTGAACAGTATCAGCATCATTCCTGACATTAATTTCCACTATTGCACGAGAATAAAAAGTAGCACCAACTGCCCTGAATATTTCTCATTGCTCCTGGAGCAGCAGCTCAGATGTCTTTGATGCAGACGCTGTGTAAGTTGTATTCACTGGTGTGCATTTGTAGAGAGTATGGGAAAATGCAAACTCACCCGTGTCGAATGGTAGAACAACTGCTCTCATATTATTATTATTATTATACACAAAGCAACAAATATCCATAACCATTTCACGTTCGAATGCCACCACAACTTTTAAGAACAAAGAAACACCAACAACGGTGATCAAATTTATTGAAATTGTTCGACTTTGAGGGAAACATAAGATGTATATAAATATAAGCAGAAAATGATGGAGAAGATGATAACAAGCATCACATGACCAGCTAGGCACAAAATCATTGGATCATGATAAATGGCTAACATTTAAAATTATGGGTTGGGGGAGTTATCAACAAAATGACGTCATACTAATAACAGGACTGTCTTCTACAAGTCAAATATATTTTACAAAATCAAACTGAGGCTTTTGATCAATGCAAACAATTACTGTGTAAATAAACTTGCTCTCAACCATCTGACAGATGCACATGCTCATCACACGAACATAAACTTCAAACAATCATCTCAATAACCCAACACATGCATGCATTTCACAAACACGTACAAACATAATTTTTTGTAATAATTACTGGAAAGCCTGAATTATCAATTTAAAAGCACTGTCTTCGTTTTTAGTATCATTTCATCAACAGCCAACACCCAGCACAGGATGGTATCATAGGATGATATCATATTGATAGCAGCTAAAGCCCAGCCTGTGGGTTCACTTAACTGAGACATTGGCTGGAATCAAATGGGGATGTAGGTCGTTGGGTGAGTTTGAGGGTGTGTGGAGGTAGTGGATAAGTGGAGGTGGTGGATGGCGTGGAATTGGTGGATGGCATGGAGGAAATGGATGGTGTGATAGAGTAAGAATGAGGCTATTTTAGCGGCTCCCTACGCATGCTGATTTCATATTCATATTGTAACAACAGGAATGTCCTACTGCTAGACACAGGTGAGGAATGTACTAAAAATTACACATGATGTAAATGTAATTGAGTTGCAGACTTTTGACCTTTCTAAGCTGTTCACTTATTAAAACCAACTGGCCAAGATATTAAACTAATTATAGCTTTTCACAATCAAAATAAACCATTTGTTTAACTTGAACATTATTTATCAAACTTAAAACTTTATTTGCTTGGTGGCTAATCTGACAGGCTTCTGAACTGATGGCAAACATGTTCGGCTATTGATATATTATATATATATATATATTAAAGTGATAGTTCCACCAAAATATTTGCAACCATTTTGAATCAGTTCAGAAGCTGACCTGATGGCAAATATTTTGGACTATCACTTTATTCTATCTATAGCTAGATATTGATGAAGGGTTTCCTAACCATGTGGCCAAAAGTTTGTGACTTTTGACACAATACAAGTTCATTAAACTGAAAAGGCTTGAATTACTGAGATTACATTTGTTGGCATGTCCCAAGTCATTTATTGATCTCACCAAAATAAACATGGCAAATAAATGTTCAGCTGTGCATCCCTCATAGCAAACAGGCCACAAACAAGTATATAGTATTATAGTATACAGTTGTTGTTTTTTAAAATGTATGTGCAAAATAAGTGAAGCTTTAAAATTTGAAAGAATTAACAAAAAACATGCTACAATCTCACCAGCTTCTAGACTTAGACATCTAAGGTCAGACATCACAGAATTGAAACAACAGATCTACTAGACCTTGAAAAGTTTAATAGCAGACAGCACACCAATTTATTTGTAAAACACTGGCAGAAGAGATCAGGTCCACCATTCAAAATGTCTGCCGACACAGACTATTGAAGAATATTGCACAGCTGGCTCCCAGCGTCACGTTCAAACTATGGGAACCATGGGACTACGTGCTGACCAGTTCAACATAAAACGGGTGTATTTCTTGCAACCTACAGTTGCCATGGGGTCGTGGGTCATTTGATGAAGCTGTCAAACAACTGCAGACAAACTAATCACAGCTCCAAGATTGTGTAACCAGTACATAAATAAATTAAGTTTCCAAGATGAAGATGATAGACACATGAGGAGAATGTTTGTCCAGAGGAAGGGATTATAAGGGACTAGTTCAACTAATACAGTTGGAAAACAGGTGCTTGACTCAAGAAATAGGGCAAAGCAAATGATGGGTAACCATGAAAGATCTTGTCACATGTTGTGTCATACATGTCAGGATTAGTTCACTGACCAAACGGCCCCAACCAATGAGCTCTGGCATAACAGCCCTGGTCAAAACGGCCCTAGACTAATAGTCAAAAATACAATCAATAATTATATTAGTATTTTTACTCACCGATTCAGTGTCAGGTTTAATTTACAACAAACAATAATTATGATATCACAAGAATGAATTTAATAGCCTTTTCTCGATATGGTACCAAGTTCCGGTTGTTTGTTGAGAAGAAATAATATAACATCACAAGAAATAATTTAAAAATTAGATCACTTTTTTTAAGGGTGAAAAAGTTAACAAAAGCTTCAAATGCAAGAACATGTTAAGTTTTTTGTTAAAAATGTCAACAATTTGTCTGGGGGCGGTATGACCAGGGCCGTATGTGGGGACTGTTTTCACAGTTACGGTCTGAATTTGGCAGTATTTGAAAGATTGCCAGAATTAGCTTCATGTAGTAGCCAATGTTCCCTCTAACGTTTTTTTTTACACCCTAAAAAATACAGATATTATTTGATCTTTATCAAAATTTGCTGCGCAGTGATTCTAAACTGATGCACTGGCCAGATTTCTGTGTGGTGGCGCAGCCACGCAAGGTAAAGGGAACATTGGTCGAAGCCTAACATTTAAACACATGTCATAATAGCATCAGAAACATTAAATATGGAAAGGAGATTCCTCAAGATTTAGCTTCTGATGACTTGAGAATCAAACAAGAAAAAAATGCATGTGGAGACCTCTGATAGAGAATGTTTGTTTATTTGGCTGATATATCTACATATATTTACATACGCTACAAGTGATCAACTATTTTCACAATGCTTAAGACCTCTGAGGGCTCATAATAATTTTCTCTATTGCCTGTTCTAAAAAGCAGGTCAAAGTGTTGATGATCGGGAAGGGGAGTGGGGAAAAACTAATGATTGTTAATGCATAGAAGTTTCAATGTTCATTTATTTTCTTTTTAAAAATCTGTTAAATAACATGGAAAATTCAGATTTTTCAAAAGGTTTTCCTAGGCTTTTAGTATTTACACCATTTAACTTTTCTGCTGCCATGGCGTTGGAGTTTGAGAAGCACTGGTTCAGAGAAAAATCCTATCATGTTAACTACTGCATCCCATTTTGATCCTAGTGAATGGAAAGCAGTGTTGGTGAGACACCTAATGATCATAAAGGTGTGTTGGTGAGTTACCACTTGGATTCCGGTGAAGAGAGAATGGATTGGTTAGCAAAAACCCATGAATACTTAGCCCATGTTTATGGCATTGATAGAAGCAGTAATTGAGAAAATCTGTAAATGCATCTACAACAGAGAGAGTTGACCAACCTACAAGTTGAATGTTTTGGAGAAATGGCGTAGTCTCTATTTCAACTATTTGCCATAGATTTATTTTTCAATCTTTATTGAATTCACAAAGAAAATTGATAGTAAAGAGCCAAGAGATGAAGAAGATCAAATGAAATCATAGCCACAAATTATGTTCTTTGTCATAGGTCAACATTTCTGAAGATCATTTCTTGCTTATATTTCTTAGGTGGTCATTTTTGGTTTATACAACTCAAGGGAAGTAACAACTAAGTGACATTTTTTAAACTCCTAAGTTTTTCAAACCGTATCTTAGGTTTACGGGAAATTAAAGGTTCCTCTCCAATGAAAATTTTAATTTATTTGGTTAATAAATGATAGATATGTACAGTTTTGAATTTCAAAGATTTGAATATCTCAAAACTAAAAAAATGTCGCACACCAGTTTCTCCCCTTGAGGTTGTCAATTATTAGCTTGACCTTTGTGTGCCTCACGTGAAAAAAGAGAATTATAAATAATATAATAGTCCAAATCACTCACTGGATCTGTAACGCTGAGGAGCGATGTACGACAGTCTACAGCAGTTAGTATAGTTGAAAAATCGTGTTTTGATGAGCGCTGTAAAAATATTTAATATGATGACGTCATTGTTTGGTGTGCATCGGTGCGCAAAATACAACCCCTATTATTATTATTAAATACTTTGCGTACATTTCATAAAGTTTAATAATTCGTATTTATCAAAAAAGGACAAGTTAGTTGGTCTTTAAAAAAAAGGTTGGCGCCGTAGGCGCCCAAAAAAAGGGGGCGCCGCAGGCGCCACGGCGCCCCGGCACAATCTAGTAGGTAATAATATCAATTAAGGTTGTTAAGACCGCTCATATTTTAGGACTGGTTGGTTAACTGTTTAAAAAAAAAACGGTTGATCGTCAGTCCCAATTTTTACCATGTTTTGTGAACCAACAAGACAAAGCATTAAACATTGGCCCAGTGTTGTCTGATCTGACATCCAAGCGCCTATTATGTACAGATGCTAGTGTTCACCTCTGCTGCGCTACCGCAAAAACAGCAAATTTTTAATAAAAAATAGTTAATCTTTTTTTTTTTTTTAAACTTTCTGCCATAGAAGTAGTGGTAATCTGCAAAAAATTCACTTCAGGTAATAAGCTTTGAAGTTATGGTACACTGGTCCTGATTGAACAGGACCAGTCCTGATCAGAGGATTGGTTAACCTGCTAACTGTTAACCTTAATTAATATCAATAGTATGAACAGGATAAAGCCATTTAGTAAATTTTGTCAGTAGATTAAAAGTGTAAATTTATATTTTTTAAAGAAAGAGAAGTGAAAATTATTGGACCTATTGTTTGATGAACAACTAATTTAAATAAATGCATTTTCTTGACCTTTGTAGAAATGATATAAGATTTTAGTACGTGGGTCGTGGTCAATGACTAACATACACATAAACCCAGGTCAGGGGGCTGAGGTGAGCCACGTAAGGAATAAACTATACATATCATTATAATACACCAAATTGGCCACGAATGGGCAACAGCTTTAATTAAAACACCATCAGGTACAACCAATGTTCCCTCTAAGGTTGCTGGGTCCGTGTGCAAAGTAAAAAAACTTGTCTGCAAAGGTGCATCAATTTAAAAAATTTTTTTGCAATATTTAACAAAATTTGCTGCACGGTTAATCTAAATGTGTGCATGGCGTCAGACGCACAGCTTAAAGGGAACGTTGGGTACAAGTAGTACAACTAAGACTAAGCCAAACACCATCAGCCCATATGTAACACAAGGTCAGGACCATTCAAATCTATGGCCGTATAGGATGAAACAACAATTTATAATGTGGTCTCTTATAACAGAGACCTTGACCTACTGACCAAGGTGACATTAAAGAATGCCCTACTTATAACATTAACATAGAAAATATTGAGCATCTCCATCAATATTAAATGCTAGTTTGATTCTTCCCATCATTGCTGATGACTTGATCTCTGTGTATGTGTAGTTGAGTTGTACTGTACACAGTCCCATCATGGGTTAGACTTGTCCAGTGTGTGTAGTTGAGTTGTACTGTACACAGTCCCATCATGGGTTAGACTTGTCCAGTGTGTGTAGTTGAGTTGTACTGTACACAATCCCATCATGGGTTAGACTTGTCCAGTGTGTGTTGACCTAACAACATGTCAATCACATTTCTCCACAAAACTTGCAGGAAACATTCCAGTTTTTCCAGTCCGCTCCTGAGTCCCCTTGTACCAGCCGTCGTCCCTCTTGCGGTGGACGTGGATGATGTCCCCCACCTCCAGCGCCAGCTCTTGTTCAGTTTGAGGTGGGTATGGGTGTTTACAGAAATACCTGAAACATAGCAAGAGCAAACCTTTGAGTAGGGGTGTTTACAGAAATACCAGAAACATAGCAAGAGCAAACCTTTGAGTAGGGGTGTTTACAGAAATACCAGAAACATAGCAAGAGCAAACCTTTGAGTAGGGGTGTTTACAGAAATACCTGAAACATAGCAAGAGCAAACCTTTGAGTAGGGCTGTAAAATTTTGTTGCATGTATTCAGATTTTTTTCCCCTATACACAACTGGACTTTCAACAAAGCAAAAAGATAATGGCTATTTTGCTTCCTGTTCAAACTTTTATAACACTAACATAAAGTAAAGTTTTTAAACATCAAATTGCTAAATTTATGGTTTCAATTACCAAAAAGAATATATATATATATATATATGTATTTTTAGCATTTTTTTGCACAAGTTTTTAGTTTCTTCAAATTGTTTTTTTTACTTTTCTCAAAATAAACATTTTTAATGGATGCTGAATTTTAAAATTAATATTTTTTCAAAAAATCTGTGGTCAAATGCTTTAAAATTTTATATGCTTGTTTAAATATGGTCTTAAAACAATGTAGCAAAGCTATTTTTATTCAAAATGATCAGGGGGGATAAAAAAATTCTCAAAGTGGGATATTTCAATGAAAATGCAAAGCAGCCGAGGAGAAGAAAAAATAGGTCACAAAAATTACTTGTAAAAAAAAAGTTTTCTTTCTTTTTAGCTCAAGTCTCCTTGTAATAACTTTTGATACTCATATGGCAAGTTGAAAAACTTGATCAGGCCAGTACCTTTTGTGACTTTTATATAAAAAGTTTGCTTTTGAACCAAGATTTTTCATCCTAGACCCACTTTTTGCTCAGAGGAGTAAATTTTTTGGAAATTATTTAATTTTTACGCCTTTTTAATTTTTATCTAAGTCCATATACATCATATCAAAACATTAAACATGTTACAATGTTAATATTTTAGAAAATGAAAATTTGGGTAGTTGACCCATTAACAGATTTAACAGAATTCTCTAGTATTTTCTGACTTTTTTTGTTGCAATATTTCAGGGGAGAACATAAGATGAGCAAGATCTCTAATAAATAATGAACTATAACGTTTTTCAAATGAGGTTAGTCGAAATATTACAGAGAAATCAACTCATAGCTCAAATATTTTTAGTGAATATAGAATCCAAGCATTTTAGTAGAATGCACTGAAAGGTTAAATGAAATATTTCTTTTACAAATTTGTTTGTTTTTTTTTGTAAAGAGGCCAGCCAAAAATGAGGGTAAAAAACAAAACCCAAAGTAACTTATCCTTGTTTGATAAATACGAAATATTAAACCTCCTGAAATGTACAGAAAGTATTTAATAATTATAAATGCTAAAATCCTCTTTTTACATCGTTCCCTTTTCCAAAATTACAATGACCTCATAATATTTTACGGCAAGAAACACTGTTGTACTATGTCCCTCAGCATTTCGGAGACAGACGGACAGTGAGTGACTTGGGCTATTATATTGTTTATTATTTGATCTCTATTTAATATTCCATTCATAGAGTGTTCTGGGGAAAATATTGAGTTTAACCAAAGAACTACTTTTCCTGGACAACTAATTTTACTGACATGTATTTTTACAAACAAATCAATTTTTTGATATTCAAAAGAAAAGAAAAATCCAAGTGATAGTGAAAGGATTCTGGTTTTCAAGTCTAGAATTGGGTTTAAAGGAAACTGAAATCTCATTTGTTATGTTTTCTCTCAAAATGTGTCATGTTACTCACCACTCTCTCAACACACGGTGTCATGTAACTCACCTCTCTCGAGGTGCTGGCTTAGGTCTCGGTTTAGCTGGAACTGGGGGAGTAGGTGTGGCATCATACGATGCTGCTTTCCTGTGTGCACTAGCAACGCCACCATCCAAACGTAATGCAAGGCTGGATCCAGCTGAACTCTCCACTGGATAAGACCCTGATCTGTGATAGAGAGGACAACTTGGCCAATCAATGTTTTAGACAAGCTGGAGATCAATTTAAGCCTCATCGTAAAGTAACTCAAGGTGTCAAAGTCTCACAGTCAATATGCAGCTAAATGGTAGAAAACAAATCAATTGCCACCAATAATTTGTGACTTCATTCCTAAATTACCTAAATTATGAATACGGGGACAAATTAATTAAATTTTCATCAATTTTTTAAAGGGGGGCCATATTTTCCGTACTCCCAGTCAATGTTTCCTCTAAGGTTTGTTGGTCACTCGGGGACCGCGGTAGTCGAGTGGCAAGCGCGCTCGACTGGCGCTCCGATTGTCACGAGTTTGAATCTATGGGAAGCCAGGGATTTGTTCCCGGGGCCTAGGGCGTCCCCGAGTTTTACTCAGCTCCATATGGGTAAAAAGCGGCGGGGTAATGCGTGGAACCCTTAGCCGTGGCATGTGAACGCTGCATCACTTGCCAAAAAAAAACAACTGCTGCCTTGCAGATGGTCTTGGCTGACCAAAGGCTATGGAAGCAAATCCAGAAAATACAGCAGGCTGAAGTCGGAGACCACAGGCCAATTGGCGCAAAACTCGTGGCACGCAAAACTCAATATTCAATATTGAGAACGAAGAAGAAGAAGAAGTTGGTCACTGTGCCAAGTAACAAACCCATGTGCACAGCATCCATTTCTCATGCAAAGTTTTACAGCCTAAAAAGAGATATCATATTTTCTATTTTTGAAATTCTTTGCTCGGTAATTATTAACTGCTGCGCTTAGCGGTCAGATATCTGCCAGGCCATGCAGCTTAAATGGAACATGGCTCCCAGTTATTGCCATGACGGTCACACACTTGATCTTTATTCTCACTAATTTGAATCAGTAGAATATCTTGTGTTCATTATAAAGTCATCACACAAAGAACATGTGAAATACACACATGAAAATAGTGTAATATCTGAACTAGTTCACAAGGGAAACACAATATTTACCTAATGTGACTGGTCCCTTCAAGGCAGAGGAGAGCTACAGGTGGACTAGGTTCTGCAACTGCAGTTGACTGTTTAGTTTTCTTACTTTTCCCTGAGAGCAATTTGACCAAACCCTTTTTCTCCTTTTCTTTTTTCTCTTTCTGAGGAAATTAAATCAGGAAACATATTGAGCAAAAATTTAACAACTGGTTTGTGTAAACCAGAAATGAAATCATAGAATTGAAAGACATTTTTTCAAATGGAAAAGAATGAAAACCCAAAGTTTTTTTATTGGCTGTAAATAAATGAAAAATATAATGCGTTAAAAAATAATTTTTGTTGAATCTGACAACGGCTTGCAAAATAGTTGAGGCGGACACGGTAGACTACATTGGTGGATTGTAAGTAGACTACATTGGTGGATTGCAAGGTAGACTACATTGGTGGATTGTAAGTAGACTACATTGGTGGATTGCAAGGTAGACTACATTGGTGGATTGTAAGGTAGACTACATTGGTGGATTGTAAGTAGACTACATTGGTGGATTGTAAGGTAGACTACATTGGTGGATTGTAAGGTAGACTACATTGGTGGATTGTAAGGTAGACTACATTGGTGGATTGTAAGGTAGATTACATTGGTGAAACATGAGAAACAAACCTTTTCTTTTCCTGTAGCTGTAGTTGTGGCAGGCTCTATACCCTGTGCCGCCATGACAACATTCGGTGGTGTGATACTGGAGGAGGCTGACATGGTCTGCTGTAAGGCCATCCAGCTGGGTGGTGCCCAGAAGGAGTGGGTAGGGCTGGACAAAACTGAGGACGGGGGAGGCGCGGGTATCAAGGGACGGGAGAGTCCTGATGGTGATGACAGAGGGGGAGTTGGAGGCACGTGTTTAGGGGATGTAGAAGTGCCAGGGCCTGACATTGATCTCATTGGCACACTATTCAGCTGAGATGATGGAGATCTCGGTTTTTGAACTGTAAACGGAAAAACATTTGTGTTTTTAGTTCTACAAATTGCAAATCAATTATTTATTTTCAGAAATCATTTTTTAAAATTTACAGTCACATGCCCACAAAGATTATCACCTTAATACGATGTCTTCAGCCAATGTATGAAGTAACTTTTGTGTAAATGTGTTTTTCGTTTTCATTTTGCACGTCAAATTTAAAAAAACACAAAAAAATCCTACTAAGCATGAAAGATGGGGTTAATTTTTTAATTGAAACTATTTATTTTAAAAATAAAATACTATTATGGCATTTATATTAATGTATCACACCCTTAACATTTAAAGCCCCATAAGGTTTTTGTTAAACTTCCTCCTAATTTACATAAGGATTTCCCGTATTGCGATCAACTGGTTGTAAAATTAAAAAAATTGCGTAAAATTATTTTTTTAAATTCGGTTTATTGCCTGTTTGTTCATAAGCCAAAGAGAAAAGTATAAAAAAAGTGTTTAACTTGCTCATAAGCTGACCCCAAACAGTAATTAGACAGCGTAAATAAAATGGTATACATTATTTTAAAACTACAAGATCAAGAATAGTGTTAGTATTTCAAATATTATTGTTCAGAATATTATTATTATAAATTAGGGCTGCGGAAATTATCAATTAATTTCTTGATTAATCGGTATAATTTTTTATTGATTAAAATTATTTTAATCAATAAAATAGTGATTAAATTTAAAGAAAATGTTTTAAACAACTGTTACGATTAAAATTTATTAATAAATAATTAATTATTAATAATTAACAAAAGTTAGCTTTATTTACCTACAAACTTCTCCATTGAAAAAAAAAATTCTTAAGTCTAAACTTTAAAATAAAGCTGTTTTTATAAGGCAAATGATATAAAAAAATTAAACATTGTTTTTACTTTATTAACAATAACAAAATTTAAATTCATTGACATTATGTTGAACTACTTATATTTAAGTAAAAAAATTTCAATTGCCTGTTTTTGTTACTTCCCTTGAAATTTTCAATTTGATGACATCATACATCTTATTTTTAGCGTTAATAAAAATTATCATTAATTATTCTGTAATTTTTCAAAAGTTAACTATTAAATTTAAATTAATCGATAACAGCCCTATTATAAATATGTTACATTGGTGACTTTATATAAGTACTAGCCACTACTACTTAGTACTACCTATTTTGGCCTTTGTGCTCTTTGTTAGGCAAGAGTTAGTTTTTTTTTTGTTGGTTTTTTTTTTAGTGTGTAAGCAGTGGCGAAAGCGCTTATATTAAAATTTGTTGCTGAAAACAAAGTATGTAAAACAATTTATTAAAACATTGTCGTGCAGATGTTTAATAATATTTTATAGCTTCTGATAGAGCAGTGAAATGTTGTAGAATGTAGACAAGGAACATTGATGATCTACAATAACAAAACCATTATTTAATAGTAAACACAGAAATCACCTATGACACGCTCGTAAGCCAACCCCCAAATTTTTTATGTTCCAACTTACACTGCAATTCAAATTATAATGCGTCTTGTCCGAGTTGTCAGTGTGGGGCAAAAACAAAAGTTTTAAAATAGAATGTAGAAGGGTCAGCTGCCAGCTGCTCTCACCTGTTGCATTGAGCTTTGCTAACCTAGGCAGGAGGGGAGGGGCTGGCACTGAGCTGGACGACTGTTCCCCTGATATGTGGCCAGCTGAACTCCTGGAATCTATAAATGGACTACAATGAGCGGGAGAAATTGATGTCACTGGACCTTTGGCTCTAATATTTAACACATTTGGACTAACTGGCTTGAAAGCACTGGAGTGTCTGCAATGCATCACAAAAATATAATTATGGAGATTTTAATTAAAATAAATCATTTTAGGAAGATTATAAAATCATGTGATTCAAGCTTGAGAAATGGAGTAAAAAGTTGACAAAACAGAGACAACAGAAATGTAACTCTTTAATGGGAACAACGGCCAAGAATTCTCTTTACCACTATTGGAAAAGCGACCAAAGATACATAGCTACTTTATTTTTCAGTTTGCAAAATATCATGGCACTTTTGTTTGTTTACATCCAGATTTTTCAAATCTTTGATAATTGAAGTTTAAGACTGTTACATTTATAAATATTTGTTCGTTCAGAAAATGGTATTAAGGTAATGATGAAATCATCAAAAGATAAAACATCCTTGGGATTTTTCGTGACATTAGCAATAGTATATTGTTTCTTGCTATTTTTGAAAATTGGGTAAAAGTATATCATGCTTTTGTGAAAGTTCTTATGATGGAAAATCTGGGAGCATTAAATTTTTTAATTTTCAATACTTCTGTTGATTCTTGGATAAAACTTACATCCCTCAGTTACGTAAATAGTTTAATTCTCTATTTTTTCTTTAAATATGTTCATTAGAATCAAATATATTAATTTTATTCTATTTAGCAACCATAAATGATACAAAAATATTTTAAAATTAATGCCTATAAAGAGATAAATGGATAATAATGTCTAACTCACCTCACCATACTGACATAGTTGCCAGGAAAAACTCCAGCCACCCCTGTTCGTACGCAGGCCCCTTTAAACCAGCCATCTTGGCACTTCTCAAAAACGCTATAGTGCTCTCCCTTATGGAGCTCCAGTTCATCATCTTTCTGAGGTTTGTAGTTGTATAAAGCTGAATATCTGTAGAAACAGAATTATACATTCACCAGTCAAAGGGATAAGTTCCGGGTGAAAAGCCACCAGGTCTAGGGGGTGATTTCCTGCACTATCCAGATTGAATAAATTAATATTAAAATCATTAATCTTCTCCCATTTATGACAATAAAGATTGAATAAATTAATATTAAAATCATTAATCTTCTCCCATTTATGACGATAAATATTGAATAAATTAATATTAAAATCATTAATCTTCTCCCACTTATGACGATAAAGATTGAATAAATTAATATTAAAATCATTAATCTTCTCCCACTTATGACGATAAAGATTTAATAAATTAATATTAAAATCATTAATCTTCTCCCATTTATGACGATAAAGATTGAATAAATAAATATTAAAATCATTCATCTTCTCCCACTTATGACGATAAAGATTGAATAAATTAATATTAAAATCATTAATCTAGTTAAAATAAATGTTTATATTATTATTTATATATATAATATGATGAGGAGTCTCGTTGTGGCTTTTATTTGGTTCCTTTACAGATCTCCACGACAGCTCCATTCATTGGGTGTTAGCACTGGTATTAGGTTCCTTTACAGATCTCCATGACAGCTCGATTCATTGGGTGTTAGCATTGGTATTAGGTTCCTTTACAGATCTCCATGACAGCTCGATTCATTGGGTGTTAGCATTGGTATTAGGTTCGACAAAATTTAGGCTGTGATTCACGGTGTTGGGAGTTAACCCATTAAAAAAGAAATATTGATAATATGTTACAGTTACAATTGATAATACATAAAGCTGAAATATTTGTTTTAAAGCAAGCCTACTTTCTTTCATTTATCATTTACTTAGTTTTTGGTTTTAATCAGGGTTGTTTTTGTCAAATGTCTAAATAGTTAAGATAATATAATGAATTTAGTCAATCTTGTTACTTATAATTTATTTTATTACCGTATTAGTATATTAGTTTTGCTTATAAATAATATTAAAATTTGCGGCAAGTCTGCGGCGATGCTATGCCACGGGTCGCATATAATATAAATAATTCCAAGTCATAAATTTGAGAATGACATCATCAAATATGACCACTCATTTTTTATTTGATCTAACAAATACTCATATCGACACTTATATCTGTAAAAAAATCTCGGTGATATGGGTATCTGCAATATGTGCAAAAATACATATCGGTAGACCCTTATTTTTATTATGGCTTCAGATCACGATTTCTTGTACACTACACTACACACTCAGTACACATTTCACTTTTCATTGAACAATGTTTAAGTTCTTTCATTCAATTCATTGTAAATGTTTATCGTTGATTTTGGCAGTGTCCCAGACTGTCATTGTAGATAGCAGATTCTCTCCATATGTTGGATAATAAATATTTCAATAAATAGTATGAAATACTAAAGAAAAGGAGTAAAGTACACCCCCTTAGCTCTTACATTTAAATCCGAAGCTGTCTGGATCTGGGCAAATATTAGGGCCAAAATATCAGGATCCGGCAAATAGTAAAAAACCACATCTGGCCATACCCTAAATAGGTCAACTAAAAAAGGGATTCAATTTTATAAATAAGAATGAGACTTTCACCTAAACTGATATTGAAATATGAACCAGTTTGACAGAAATGTTTTTTATAAAGGATGTCCTCATGTTTCCTAACAAGAGGTAAGTAATTGAAAATCTAAACCGAAAAGTCTGCAACAGCAGTTCCTAGGTTTGTACTTACAGCGGAGTCATGAGTGAGCCAGGCTGTACATTAGTTGTAGAATCAGGATTGATATCAGATATTGCATTGGGGGATGATGTCTGGAAAAAGTGAGGACACTGTATATATTTTATTGTGCAACAGATAATTCTATTTCTTAAATTTTTGATATTTTTTTAAAGAGAAGAAAAATAAACAGCCACTGAATGAATAATTCATAGAAAGGAATTGTGAAATATAACAGAATAATTACTTGAAACTTTTTTTGCAACACCATTAAGTCTAACTACAAAACTTCTCAAAACAGTGACACACAACACACACACACACAAAACAGCTAGTCCTAAACAAACATAAATGAATTTATGAGACTAATTAGCCTTGATTTTAACAAAATGTATAGAATTGGTAAATCAGTTGTTGGGATTTCACAAGTCTAATCAGTGCTTCCCAAAGCACAACATAGACAAATTAAAATAAATATAAATTAACCAATTGGTAAACACTGCTCTAGCTCAAAAATCAAGGTCAAATGAGTAATTACAAATAACTCAAGTTAGAAACTTACATTTCTTGTTGTGATAGAATTGAGCTGATTATCACCAGAAATAGAAGATGATGGTATAGATGTTGAAGATGGTGACAATGATCTAAGCGCTGCCTCTGAGTTGATTAGATTAGGACTACTTCTAGTAAATTCGGTTAACTCAGCTGAATGTCTGTGGTGAGGGTCAGCTGTTGAGGTCACCTCACCAGAATTTCGGAGTTGAGAGTGACCAACAGGTACCACATCTCCCAAATGTCTGTGATGGGAATCGGAAATTACTACAAGTTCTTGAGAGTGTTTGTGTTCCTGGTCACTATTTGTGACTGCCATAGCAATGACAGGCGATGATGAGAGGGACACCGCAGAGTCGGAATGATGGTTGATCTGCTGTGAACCTTCTATTTGAGATATTGAATTCATATGAATGGGAACTGGTGATGTTGTGATGGCCGTAGTTGACTGAGACTGGGTAACACTAGTTGATACAACAGTGCTGTCTTGCACCAATAACGTGGTAGAATTCACATGTGAAAAAGCATGAACAGCTTCAGCAGTACCAGAGCTGGGAGGAGCACTGTCTGAGTTACTGGGTCCACTCCTGCTAGAGACTGAGTTAGATCCTGAAGTGGAGGTTAGGGGAAGGGCTGGCGCTGGGTGAGATTTGGTTTGTATATGAATTCTGGCTGCATCATTTAACTGTAGGCAACAGAATAAAAGCTGAGTAACTTTAAATGGAATTTTTTAATTTTAGAAGTGACAGAATTTTTGTAACCAATTAATTTTTGTGTTAACACACAAGAACTTATTTTTAGTGACTTTCCAAACAACCAAAATTGACTACTTTTCTAAGACAAGAAAGACTTTTAGCCACAACAGTTTATGTATCATTATTATTATTGACCAAATTGTTTCAAACATTTAACACCAGTCCCTGGAAGAAATAGGGGGACACTTTAATTAAATGTTTTTCAAAGGTCACATGAAGAAATTTATATAAATATTGAGTAGGGCTGCGGAAATTAACGATTAATTTCTCAATTATAATCGGTAAAATTTTTATCGATTAAAATTGTTTTAATCGATAAAATAGCGATTAAAATGAAAGAAAGTGTTTTAAACATTTTTTTTCCATTTATCTATAAATAATTAATAACTAATAATGGTTTGCCTTTTTTACGTACAAACTTCTCCATTAAAAAAAGATGTATAAAGTGTAAACTTTAAAATAAGCTGTTTTTTTCCCCACAAATTATGTCAACCTTGCAGACTCACCTCAACAAAAGTTACTGGAAAAATGCCTATCTTGTCTCCTTTCCTACCTTCTAGCCAGTTTTCGTCTACTCTTCGAATAACTGTTAGAAGTTCATCCTGTTATTTTAAATATTTGGTAAATAATTATTCTGGCATATTAATTAATGATTCAAAAACAGATAAGAAATTCTTAACTCTAGAATCCCCCCTTTTTTTTTTTTTTTAAATTTTCAGAAAGTATTTAAGTTAAATTCTTGTGTTCAATCTTGCTATTAACATATAAAAAATAATATATAAAGAAATGGAAACAAAATGAATAGAAAATGTTTAATAAAATGTAATGAAGAAAATATGACAAAGAAGTATTTAGAATTCTAATTTAAAAAATGCTAAAGAAAGAGTACTGGGGTAAAATTCCTTAAGGACAAAATGTTATAATAATAATTTAAAACTCAAAAATCATTTAAATTTTTTTGATAATTTAGAAGACAGAGGAAAAGAGATTGGATGTATTTTGAAATACAGTAGAAGTCCGATGATCCGGCACGTTCGGGACCAGCTCGATGCCGGACTACCGGAAATTCCGGTCTATCGGGCGGTGCCCCTTCTTTTTAGTGTAGGCTTTGCTGTAAAACAAAGGTACTTTGTTTTTTTAACTAAATAATTACATAATCGTAATTATAAGAACAATTAGGTGAATAATTAAACTGTAGATACAGTATGCAAATACAACAAAGTTTATTTTACATTTCATATAATGTATGTACACGTACTGTAAAACACACGAAACTCACTTTGTTTATAAACAGTTTCAAAAGTTACGTACGTCACCACAGATGTACTGTATTAAAGTAAAGTAGAGAGTACCGAGATACAGTTTATTGCGATGTGAAAGGACACAAAACAAAAACGCACTAAAAATGGCGATCACGCTTCGTGATTCATTAACTGTAATGCACTGCACCTGTATTACTGTATTTGTTGTGACAGCTGAGAATAACCGGCCGCTAATTGTTCCCGAACAATACCGATCGCTTCCGGATGATCCCGAACTTCCCCGAAAACAAACTTCCGAATAGCTCTAAAGCGTTTTTATTTGCTTTAAAGACACACTTTTGGAGAAAACCAAAATTTTCAAAATTTTCCGAAGCGATGCCGGACTATCGGGCATCCCGGTGCCGGACTAAAGGACCTCTACTGTATTACAATTTGACAAAAAATGTTGCTCTAAATTGTATGCTATGTATATGACTATAAAGGACATGAAGCAGTGAAATTGGAGTTTTACGATAAGTTGAAATGAATGACCATATATACTCCAGTATAAATAAAGGTATTTTTTTCTAAATTTCAAGGCCAAAATCAGGGAGTTGACATACACAAGTTACTTATTTTATAAATGCCAAGAGTTTATCACCGCCATTGTTGAAGAAATGTGAAATTCTAATTTTCAAGTGACGAATCAGGGGGTCGACACTCCAAATCAACTTGCACTCAAGTATATACAAGATTTTTAAAAATTCACACTTCAAGTTCATTGTTAGTTTCTTTTAAATACCTTTTTAAATGAAAGGCAGTCTTTTTCAGCTTCATCTTTGAGATCAAAATCATAAAGTGCACGACACTGGGGTATCTGATGAGGTATTGGTACTAAAACCTGCAATAAAAGATCATATTGAGATTAAAGAAGAAATTAACAGAATTTTAAAGATGAATTCAATTTTATTTCTTAGGTTAATTTTAAGACAATAGGCAAAACAGCATGTGTGAGGGTAGGTAAATTAATCCAGAATAAGAGAAAACATATATGATTACTGTAAATTTACCTGAACAAAATTAGCTGGGAAAAAACCAATCCGACCAGCTAGTTCCCCTTGATACCAATTTTCATCTATTTGTCTTCTTAAAATCACAATATCACCTTTTTCAAGAGGAAGATCACTGAAAAACAAAAAAAACTTTTTTTCTAAATGTAGCCGAGTGGTGGCTAAGTTGGTTGTTAACTACTTCACAATTAACAAAAAGGTAAATGAAATGCAGGTCATGAGAGCTATAGTTTCTATAATTGTTGATTTATTCATATATCTTTTAATGTTGACACAGTAACTGATCTATAAGTAATTGAACTTTAAGCTAGCAGGAAACGCAATATAAAGTTCTGCTACTGCCTATGCCCTATTCTACCCAGGTGCCTCTCTGGGTCATTCACTAGGTGATTCTCTCCTCAACCTAACTTTTTCCTCCCTTATATAGTCCATGGACCGGATGATGTTGGTCTAGTAGTATTGTAATATTCTCTAGCCAGAAACGTACATTTCCAGTCATTGTTTAGAGGACTGATAATTTTCACCTCTGCCGGAAGCGCTTCCGGGGCACCCAAATACAACATTGGGCTGGGCTGATGGGGGATTGTTAGAGGACTGATAATTGCCCCCTTCTCCCGGAAGCGAGAAGACTCCGGCACCAAATATAAACAAAATTGTGCTGGCGACGGAAACGAAATGATGGAAACTTTCGTTTCCAAGTCCCATAAATCCTGGAACCGGAGGCCACCACGCAGGTCCCACCCCTCTGCCGGAGTGAACAGAGGGCTCTTTGTTTGGGTGCGTGGTGAGGGGGGAGCAGTTTGGGTGCTGGCACACGGCCACATCAATATGCATCCATATATTCATCTTGAGTTCATTTAACTATCTAGAAATCAAAATTTGGGTGAGATTTTTTAAAGCGATGAATGCCCAAAAGAAATTAAAGGATATCCAGTCGGACCTCGCTAAGTCGAACTAAAAGACCACAAAAAATTTTTTTTAAATAGACTAACAGAGTTTTGAGTTAGAGAAAGTCACACAATCAAGGACAATGCTGATACTGAGAGGGGGCAGCAATACCAGCGAAAATGCTTGACAGGAGGGAGATGCGGTGTCTGATGTTTCAAAAAGGAAGCAGACTTAGCATTGACATACTGACACCACTCAGAAAGCCCCCCCCCCGCACTTTACTCCCTCAAATGTGGGGTGGGATGGGGGTAATAAGATTTTTCCTTTTAAATAGAGTCACAGCATGCAGCAAAGGGAAACTTGTTATTACCCTTCTATCAAACACTCCTTTTTCTTTTCTTGGTCATTTTTGGTCTCGATATAGACGTCCTAATAGCAAGAGTCGCCCAATCCCTTGTGGAATGCATTAAGATAAGAATTTGTGGACATTTACGTGGCTCTATGAGACACATGTTCTTAAATGTCTCCCCTATACACCTTGAAAATTCAACTAACGGAGGTTGAGAAGCCAAAAATCTTTGAGTTAATGATAATAAACATGCATAAGTCTTATGGAATTTTGCCCGGAATTAACAATTAATTTGATATAGGGAGGTTTTTGAGTTAGGGAAGTTCAGCTTAGCAAGGTCAGTCTGTACATTTTAAAAAAACTTGCCCAGTCATTAAATTTTATGGATTGCACTTAATGTTTTCAAAAAGGTTTTAATGCAAGGTTTTCAGTAATTATATGTTAGTGTACATACTCTTTTTCAGATGATTCATATTTGTAAAGTGCTTCTGCACATGGTTGATTACCCTGAAATGAAACAATTGGTTTGATATAGATATGAATAAATTGAGATCCATGCTTAGTAAAATAATAATAATAATTGAATTTAATTAACAATGTAAATAATTTGAAAATTGAGGAATGTCTAAAGGTCCAACCTGTCTTAATAGCAGAGCAGCTGTATCACGAGCTCTATGCAGAGGACTTGATGTCATCACCTTGGATGGGCTGGAACCAGCCACACCATGTCTACTTCCACCATAGCAACCTCCTTTTGTCTTTAACCCTTCTAATATCCGTACAACCAATATATTAGTGGGCAAATCAGCTACTCGCACCGTCACTAGAGCCCTGCATTCTGGACATCTGAGCTCTTTGTGTGTAAGCACAATCTCATCCAAGCATTGTCTACAAAATGTATGCTGACAAGGGAGGACTTTGCAGCTTTGGTCAAATCGCTCCAAGCAAACTGAGCATTCAAGCAGCTCATTTATTTGCTTTTCATCCATTTATGTTGGTCCAGCAAGTGACCATGTTAAATTCATTTCATATAACAAAGAAATTATAGAGTCAATACAAAAATTTGTTTTAGAAAATATTTCTTTTTGAAAGTGAATAAACTTGTGTCCAGTTTTAAAGTCATGCCCGCATTTGAAGGTGTAGTGGTCATCTTCTGAAATGAAAAAAAAAAATGAGGATAAAATAGCAATATTAAAAAGATTGACATTTTACTGAACATAATTACTTCTTCGTGCAAAATACTCATAATCCGCAAGTAATAGTACTAATACTAATACTGATTAAACTAGTTTTAACAGCATTACGCCCCCTTAAAATAACGAGGTTCTAAGTCAAATTTTTGACCAAAATGAGTTATAGCTGTAGCCGTCTGCTAGAGCTAACCTCTGCAGTCGGCGTTGATGTCCGTCACGGGTCACTACAGGTGTACTCCAGCCCTCGAAGTCAGTAGATTTCCCACAGAGTGACTGACCACTTAACAGCCGTCTTTACAGCATGGGGCAGTCAGTCATGTGATGAGTAGGGACATGACCGGTGGGAGGTAACACACTGCCCCTGGTCTGCAGGAGTGTCGAGTTTGAGTAACTGAGAGGAGCTTAGAGTGAAGATTGATGGGATTTTTTTATTTGTGTACGCTGTGCATTGTTAAAATAAACCTGTGGCCTCATCTTAACAAGTGACTTGGAGTTCGTTATTGTTTTAAATAAACTTAGCCACCACTCGGCTACATAGCCACTAGGTTATAGTCCATGTAATAATCTATTATGGTACAAAATATGAAAGTTTTATCTTGAGACCATTGTCATCAGTATCAGTATAAGATTTTAGGTATACAAAATAATACTATAGGTAGATCTATAGCCTCTAATTACAAATACAGGTTTTGAAATGTAGTACAATAAGAAATCTATTTAGAAATACAATAACATAAACATAAAATAACATAGTCGACAGTCACTGGGTTCTTCTACTTCTAGATTGCATGTTTTTATTAGCCCCACATCAAAGGCTTGAAACTTGTTAAATTTCTTTTCTTCCTCTTTGCTACGGTTGTCTCCTGCAGTAATTGTCATTGTCAGTTGACAAAAAAATTTATTAAATTGGTTGTGACCCATTTCATCATATAAAAAGTTTGAATAGTCATGGAGTGCTTTAAGTTGTGCAGCAGACAAAAGGGACTTTGGGGTGATGATGCTGGTAATGATTCTGGTTGGGAAGATTTGTCAATGATAGACTTAATTTCATTCTCAAATGGGCATGGTCTCTATGACTACTTGTGTTTCATTCGCAATTGATTGTGTCTCAATGAGTGCCTGTGTGTAGATTCGATTTGCTGTGTTTCAATTATTGTTTCTGTGTCAATTTCTATTGGCTGTGTCTCAGTGATTGTTTCTGAGTAAGATTCTATTGGCTGTGTTTCAGTGGCTGCTAGGAGTAGGAGTCGAGATATAGACAAGACCTAGATCTTTAGCTTAATTTTCATACATGAAAAAGTGATCGCCATGAAGTGATATCCTATAATAAAACAAATATACTTTAAACCAAACCAACACTACTCTAGAGGCCAAGAGCTAGAACGATATTTAACTAGATTTTTCTGCAGAATAAAAGTGTTCGTAACGAAGTAAAATCCAACGTTAAACTTACTTCGTCGCGAACATCACTTTGACACGAACATTACTATTACTATTAAAACTCATGGTAAAGTATAACAGCATGGTTACTGACCTATTTGTAAGTTGTAATGCAATACCAAACACCCTAGTTTTCCAAATTGAACAGGAAAAGTAGTCTTAGTCTTAACTCTTAATTTGCCATAAGATTTTCGGATAACTTCCGCCTCAGTACCGTAAGAATTTCCAGAATTATGATCAACCGGTTATGAAATTAAAAAAATTGCGTAAAATCCATTTTTATTATTATTGTCATACTGACGTCATCTTTTAGAATAAGAATGGTTATTTTATGTATCCGAAAGACCGTTTTGAGTTTAAAACTATTTTTACCTGTAGTTTAGTACTATTATTTTAGTAATAAAGTATAGCGAAATCGCATCTTCGAAAAAAAACGTAAAAACTTCCAAAAAAACATCGCAAATTGAGCGATAACTCTAGCGAGGGAAACAGCCGCCATTGCCAGAAGTCGAAAACATTGTTCATCACGCACTGAATTGTTTTTATTTTCTGTGATTTCATTTCCAAAGAGAATTCTATCGAGTCACGCATTACCGCTCTTTGGTAATAGGTACTTGGATAAATCATTTTTCACTTTGTGAAAAATCTTTGCTGAATTATCCGCCCCTTGTTCAACTTTTTGTCCACTTAAAAATGTAAACAATGTTCATGTGTGTAAAGAAAATTGCACTTTTCTGTGTAATTTCTGGATGAAATTGAATGTGGAATATATCATTTTAAAGATAATTGGATGCTGAACATTACAAACTATGTTCTCCAATTTTTTTGTGCTGAATTTCATTATTAAAATGTAATTAATTGAGTAACAATAAATTAACTACATAAAATAATATAAATATCTTTTAGAGTCGCCATCACTCGCGATTTTAATGGTAACCACTGTTTTCAGCATCCAAATATCTACAAGAATTGATAAAGTCCCATCCCCCCTAACCTCCCCCAAAAAATTTTTTTATAAAATCAATCACCACATGGTTTTTTCCCTATTTTTCAAGATGGCCGACATTTTCTTCTATGTACCTCAGCCAATTATTTCAAATTTGATCTAATCTAGCAGCTAAACAATATTAATAACACTATTTTAAGTTACTTAAGGTATAGAAGACTAACTAATAAGCAATATAAATAGATATTTCATTTGCATTTGTAAATACTAATTTGTTTTCCCGAGATATAAAAAAATGTAATGTTTAAGGGCCACTCGACTACATCAACCAGTATTAAACAAGGATTTTTGTCAATTATTTTTCTCCTTTTCAACACGAACAGTTTGATGTGCTTGACTTAATATTTTGGATAATTATTTTTAAGTTGTGCTCAATTTAAAATATCACATATGCAAATTTGACTGCCATTTTGAATATTAATGAGCCAATCTTGCGTAATTCAGAATTAATTTTAGGACGCTTGTTTTGGCGATGATATGACGAATGCGGAAATATATGGTTTGTTATGGTTATCTTCAGTCATTTCTAAAATAACTTTAATTAACTGGTATTTTAAACAGCTGTCTCAGTCTTACTGCCCAATTTTCACTTTTGTCTGTTTTATATTTTCTTATATGTCTCAATTAGCGGAGTTATCCCAAAATAATTCACTAAAAAATTCATAACTTTCTTTAGAAATAACATAAAACTATAATTTTGGTATCAATAAATTGCATTTTTCAAGCCCTTTCCAACCAACTAGATCTTAAAGCTATAACTTTAATTTGAAAATTTTGTCCAAGTACCTATTGGCATTGGTAAAAAACGGTAAACCGCGGATTACCGCGCTTTGGTACATTAAGAGTTAACCTGGAAATCTACTTCATTCTTCCTAGGGGCAGTGGCTATTGAGACGCTAACGTCTTAATAGCCCACAGGCTATCGAGACGCTAGCGTCTTAATAGCCCACAGGCTATTGAGACGCAAACAAAATAAGCCAATGAAAATTAAGTATTTAAGGTTGGCCTATTTAGGGGTCGTCCTTGACTGATAACAAGCGCCTGTTGGTGGAGGCGGAGAAGGGTAACGCATTAGTGAGGATGTAAGACAAGGGGGTGGGGCGACGTTTAAGAAATCAAAATGCGCTACTTGAAATAAAAGTTCCACTTGATTGCTCACAATTTATTTAGTTACATTTTCAATGGCTTCACGCGTGTTAACGATATTTGACTTAGAGTGAAGACTTGAACTAAATACATATTACATATTTCTATGACAAAAATGTTAATTAAAACGTGGTAATTTTTNCTGAAACACTGGGCGAAAGAGAAACATCTACTAATTTCAAGAAATGGAAATATAAATCAGACGGATATATTTTAGCAATGTGTGAACGTTTCCGTTTGGTCTGAATTTAAAAGTTCAGAATTTCCTTTCCATTTAAATATAATTTATAAAACATTATTGCATATCAGTCTTGACTCAGTCAGTCAGTTACAAATGCCGTTAGAGTCTGCGCGGTTTACGTTACTAGGCTTGGTATTATGCAAATTATATTTGTTGTGCGTAAGTACCCATTCAGTGGAGACACCCCCCCTTCCTCCGTACGCATCCATACGCAAAATCGTTTTCCCGTTGTGGCTTTCACTGTTACTTTAGATACTTAAACTTCCCCCTTTTTCCTATATTCTGTGTCCTTCTTTGTTTTTGTTTTTCCTTTCTTTTCATTTTTTATCATATAATATGTTTTAAGATTTATGTAAGTAATTATTTATGTTATTGTACTGATGAAGGCATTAGCCGAAACGTCTACTTTTATTAGTATTAGTTCATAAATAAAGCTTAAATTTATGTTGTCTTACCCAAATAGTTTGTGTAATTTGTTTTTTTAAAGAAATAGCAAGCTATCGAACATTTTTGTAGAAGTTTTATCTTAAGTTGCTAATTTACATGTGACATCTTATTTAATAACACTCTCTCACACACCGTCTCAAATGCATGACCCCCTCCCTTACCCCACTTGGTGCGTGATGTCAGTCAAGGACGACTACTTAATTTTCATTGGCTTATTATTTTGTTTGCGTCTCGATAGCCTGTGGGCTTTTAAGATGCTAGCGTCTCAATAGCCACTGCCCTTCCTAGGGACGTTGGCAGCATGCATGGCATGGTGGTGCAAAGATCACATCACAATGTTGACACACATTTACTCACATAATAGTCGGTTCAGGCGAACAAAGCGATGAAACCACATTGAAAAAAGAACTATTTCGACTTACGGGTGTTTGTTTTTTTAGACAAGAAAATAAAAATACAGAGAACGCTTTATGATTATGAAATAATTTATGTTAGTATGTGTATTAATAAATATTAACTCAAAATTAACTGTATTAATAGTATTATTAATTATACTAATTACACTAATACTAATACTATTACTATTACAAAATTTAAACTAAATTATTTAAATTATGAATCCAAACGAATCGGATGATGAATCCGTAGCCGACCAGTAAATAGTAAATTTATCTCTTAAATTCGCATTTAGGCAGAGCTGACATATTTTACTAAAAGTAATAAATAAATAACCTTTCTTGCGTAATTTTTCTTCAGTAAATATGCCCATGTTATAGAGATTTTGTAAATTGTAAATATTTACCATATATCTTTCTTAAACGTTGTTAACAAATAGGAAGAAACAGCAGCCACCATTTTTGGTCAGATTTGGGTCGTATTTTAAACCATTTTATTGGCCAAGCATATAAAATTCGAAAATGATAACGATGTTTTTTATTTACTTATTTTTGTCCACATTGTCTTTAAATATCATACGGATCCATAAACTTCAAAAATATTATCAAATAATCATTAAAATAATTTATCTTAAATTAACTATATTTTTCTTTTCTGATTTAAGCTAAGCCAAGGTGGCCATTCGTTCTTTTATTCTAAGAGGCAGTAACACAATTTGATAAATTTTAACTTGTTATTTTATTATGCCGCCCTCTTCTAAAGACGTAAGAGATTATTTAGGGGATGGAGCAGTGGCGTAGCTAGAACTTTTGTCGCCCGAGGCTGCCTCCAATTAGCCGTCCTTTTAGGTACCGTATGTGC
>MUZC01000112.1:158481-182066 GCA_002072015.1 Radix auricularia | reverse complement strand
GTAGACTGCAGACAGTTTACAGTCAGATTGTGTAAATGTATTACTATTAAATAATATAATTAATTAGTCTGAGCCCGAATCATCATAAAATGTTTGTTACATATAAAGGACCAAATCATTAATAATATGTAAACATATAACAATCTATGTAACCATGTATGATTGATTCATTATTAATAAATTTCAAAACATTCATTTTTAAAAATATATTTTTATCAATCACAGACAAATTTAAATTACAAGAGTATCCAAATAACTTTTTTAAACTTCATAATGTTAAAATTTAAAAGTATAATCTATATTTTGGCTTTGTAGCCAAGTTGTTAAAAAAACGTACAGATTAAATAAAAATTGAAAGTACCCTATTAAAAATTGCCTTAAAAATGCAAAAATATTTATTAATTTTTAAATTTGGAAGTTAAAAGTCATTAAAATGAATGCGAAAGCATTTAATTGAAGTTGCCACTTTTCAGATTTTTCCCCAAATTTTTAATGCATTTCGGAATTTTTAGCCCAATTTGGGAATTTTTTTACTCCTGGCTGGGGAAATCTGGCACTTAAGACTTCGCAACTCTGGAATCGCAATCAGTTAATAGATAATGTTTATAATTTATTTAATTTATTATATTTTCAAGGGTTCGTGCAAACATTTGTACACTTTTATTATAAAATATAAAAAGTTTGGGGGCCCCAAATCGTCGGGGGCCCGTGGCTTTAGCCCGCTCAGCCCCCCCCCCCTTTAATCCGCCATAGCTATAGATAAAAGATCTATAAGCAAAGACATTGTATTCATTAGTATGTTAACATACGTATACCTTTGCTTTTACTTTATTAACTTTTATAGTAAAAAAAAATCAAATCGGCAATCCTCCGAATCCCGGTGTAACAGGCCAGATTAAACCCCTGACCAGAATATACCCCCGGGGTTAAATAGGCCTAGGCCAGAATATACCCCCTCAGGCCAGAATATACCCCTTTGACAACATGGGGATAGGCCTATATAGTAAAAAAATTGTGAATGAAATTTTTAGACTTTCTCTTCATGTTTTAGCTCTTTCAAACTATTTTCTTAAGTAGAAAAATTGTTTTAATTAAAATAAAAAAAAATAATTATAAAATATTTTAGGATGAATGAAAGGAGCATTAGGCCTACATTACATTTAATTTGAAAATATGAAATTTTTCATAATTTCGACGATTCAAGATCAAAAGTTACAGTCTATGCAACTATATTGGAATCAGCGTTTTTCTTTTTTTTTTTTTTTAAATTAAAATTACATTAAAATTAAAGCACTACACGATTATTTTAAAACAATAATTTAAGTACTAGTCACAAAGCATAGATAAGCGTAGGATGCAATAATCTTCTTTATAGAAGGAGCGTCTGTAACAGATAAGATAAGAAGAAATCCATGTGAAGGCAAGGATTTGTTCCCGGGGCCTAGGACGTCCCTGAGTCCACCCAGCTCCGAATGGGTACCTAACACTAGTTAGGGAAATAAATGCGGCTGGTTATGCGTGGAACCCTCATAGCTGTGGCCTGAGTGAACACTGCATCACTTGCTTACAGACCAACATGGTCTGTGGACGCAATTATCTTCTGTATAGAAGGAGCGTCTATAATAAGCTCCGAGTCATAATTCATCACTTACTTGAGCTTAACACTCACCCAGATTTGATTGGGATCGTCATGATTTATTAGATATACCCTTAACTTTTAACTTCGTTTCAGTATCAGGTGAGAACAATTATTACAAGTCAAATTTCTCTCAAACTATAAGTCACCGACCGTAAGTAGGCCTACTACATGCATGTAAGCCTAAACAGTGGCGTAACTTATTTTAATACTTGTTCCCCCCCCCCACCCCCAACCCGGAGAAGTGCTGGCCACGCCTGATATTACTTCAAATTCAATTTGATATTATCGTAGGTCCTTCTTTCAAGTAAAGTTAACAGTGTTTTTAACTATTGCCTATTGATCAGTGATGGCGAAACTATGATGCATAATCTAGTGAGATAGTGGACATAATGTGGGTGAGACTGCAATCAGGCTTATAGATTACATTACGTTGTTTTGTTACGTTCTGTCAGGCTTATAGATTACATTACGTTGTTTTGTTACGTTCTGTCAGGCTCATAGATTACATTACGTTGTTTTGTTACGTTCTGTCAGGCTCATAGATTACATTACGTTGTTTTGTTACGTTCTGTCAGGCTCACTCATATCCCATTTACGTATTATTCTTCTACCAAAGTGAAGTAGCATTTTGGTATTTAGTTTTATATTCTTATTACATCTGCAAAAGTTTTTTTTTATAAAACCCAAGTTTTGTTGGATTTTTCAATTACCTCATTGCCATTGGGATTTAAAAATTTCTTATTTATTTTTACACTGAAATATTTTGTATCTTTTGTTTGAATGATATTTTTCCATGAATGTTTTATTTTTAATTACACATGTTTCTTTTTCTTTGTTTATTTTAGAAGTTGACACTTTTCTGGGTGGGAGAACATACTTCATTGTTGAAATAAATTGGTAAGAAATGCAGCAAAATGGAAAATATTTATTTTATTTTTCACTCAGTTATGAAGAAAATTTTCCAAAATTTGTTTTTTCAATAATAGCAACATTTGACCACAAATACAGTAACCAACCAATGAGAAATTAGTGAAAATAAAGCTAACATGAATTACATGAAAATTCATGATCACTTAAAGAAATCCCCAACAAATTGAAATTATTGGCAATAACTTCTGTAAAAAATCAAGTCAAACTGTCCACCACTGCCTACACGATGAACCAAGACGTCTAAATCTATAGAAAAATAATCATCATTGAATTAATGTATGCATACTCGAATCAGTAACAACAGCTTTTAGTTGGAAAGTGATTTGTTAAATATGTATACATTTTTATTATGTTTTTATTTACAAAATGGTTAGTTAAAGTAAAGTGAATTAATGTTCAATCTTTCACTGATTGCATACAAGCGATTTAAAAAAAAAAAAGGGAAGGTGATTAAGTCAGTAAAATTAATTAAGGTGTGAATAAGGACGTAAATTATATCAGATATAAGAAAATGTGGCTTTCAGCTGCTGGATCAATGTCCCAAAATACAACAAAGTTCTAAAATGAAGGCTTTAAATGGGCTGTAAAAACATCCCATAGTTATGGCATTCAAATAACAATGGGATTTGAAACGATTTCAAAATGAGCAGCTTAGACATTCTACAATTGAGAGCGCAAGTATCATTGCCATGAGTTGAGGGGAGACTTAGAGGTCTCAGCATTAACTGTGTATTGTATCCAGTATGTTTAATGGAAGACGTGAGGAAGGAAGAAAATTCCTTTTCAACCGAGGAACAGCTGATTTTGTAAACAAAATACCTGAAAATTATAACAAAGAATAATAAAATATAGTGGCACAAAACCTTCATTGAAATATTGAGTGCTTTTCTAGCTCATTTGCTCTCTAAATAAGTTTTTGTTTGAGCCCTTCTATAATATATAAATACTTTCATGTGTTCAATTGAAAAATAAATAAAGTACACCAATAGCATTGAATCATGGACTCAAAAAGACATAATATATGCAGAGCAAATATTCTCCTGTTGAAACTGATGCTAGTTTCAATGTTAATATGTGACACCACAGAACAAGATATCTCACCTTTAAAATTGCATTGACATATGTGTATATACACTGAAACATTTGTACAAGGGAACAGGAACCAAAAACTAGACATTAATATACAAGGAGGGTACCAAATTTATTGACTCTGAAATAAATGTATGCCATTTGAGATGGATTTAAAACATTAAAAAAAAATTTATCAGTCTTAGAAAATGAATGGTTAACTAGAAAATGTTGGTGAAAAGTGTTCATTAGAGCAGAGAGAGGGAGTATGTCTCAATGAAGAGTATGAGCCAAAGTGGCCAATTTTTAGAACTACAATCACAAGAATTAATGGCACAATGGCATAAAAAATGTAATTGCAAGGAGAGCAAACAATGATTGACTAACTCTAATTATTTTTTTTGTCACCCTCAAATAGTTTTTAAACTGTCAAAAGAAAAAGAGAATTAAAAAAGGACACAAACATTTAGGAAGATAATTAGCTGAGAGGCTATTGACAACAAACAATGCCAAAGAAAACATTTAGTGACCATTTCATGGTGTCAGACCTCCAAGAAAAAAACAGAGAAAAAGATTAAATGTATTTTAGTAATTTTACTGATATCACAACAAATCTGGTGTCAACACATTCAAGTCATTAGTCAGATAAAATCATCCCTGCAGTTGAGTCTGGGGGAGTTGTCAGCAGATTGGAAAATATTTTGTTCTTGTGATGGCTGATAACACAAACATTGACAATGACAGAGTGAGGTTCCTGTCCATGGCTGATAACACAAACATTGACAATGACAGAGTCAGGTTCCTGTCCATGGCTGATAACACAAACACTAACAATGACAGAGTGAGGTTCCTGTCCATGGCTGATAACACAAACACTAACAATGACAGAGTGAGGTTCCTGTCCATGGCTGATAATACAAACACTGACAATGACAGACTGAGGTTCCTGTCCATGGCAACAAACATTGGGTTTTGACATCACTGAGTAAAATGTAAGAAACTGAGAGAGATGCCCACATTTATTTGAAATAGGGGGCAGTGCTATCACATGGATCCTACAACACCTGGGGATGAAGGATTTAAGATATTCAATGGGTTTAATGTCATCAACTTTCAATGCAAGGGGAACATAACTGAAAAGTGCCATCAAAGCTTTAAAAGGAAAGAGTTGCTTTGCTTGTGTGAGACCTGTTCAAAGCCAGACTGACAGTTAGGCCCACTGTAAAATAGGAATTTTTACCAAAATAATGGTTATCATGAAAAATAAAACACAAAATTATTTTTTCTTAAAATACTTCAACAATTAAGAAAATATTAAAATAACCAACACTGTCACTTCAATGAAAAATGAACCCAATTGGTAACAAAATAAGAAGCATTATATTGGAGTTTGAAGAAAACGCATACAACAGAACTTTGAATACTGTTGACTTGCTTTATACTACATAAGAAATGTGGATCAGGCATAGCTTGTACTCAAAAATATAACTGTGTCATAAAAGAATAAAGTATATCACAAAGCTCCTATAATATAAAATATATATGTACAACAGTGCATCCTTGATGCAGAGCTTGCTGTTGATGGAAAACAGGGAAGCTTAAAACCAACAACCTACTTTCTATTCCCCTCAACTACCCAAAAATTATTTTTTAAAAAAAATCAACCAACAGGATTTACTTGGAAATTAAAATTTATAATTGAATACATCATGCTAATCCCTTTAAAAAAAAATTAAGATAAAAAAAGTTATATCGGTATATTTACATCGTACACTTCTGCATTATTCTGGATGGGTCAAAACCAATCTCATTTAAATATTACATTAATGTGATTTAATCATTTTAAATTAAATTTAAAAAAAATTATTTATATTTAATTATATGGTAGCTGAAGGTGTATTTTATTGCAAAAATCAGTAAAGGAAGGTAGAAAAAAAGATGAATTATTTCGAGAAAATTTCTAAAAAAATTGTAAGCATTGAAACTTCTATTTATATTTCCAGGTATCTAATCTCAATTAAGTGATAAGGCTTAAATAAAATTTTTAAAGAAATTAATCTATAAAACAACTGAAATATTGAAATGCACAAGATGTTAAAGTTACTCTAAGAATAAAAAAATGGCCAGCAAATACCTATCTCTGCAAGCTTTTTGTTTTAACCTCTTTAATAAAAATAAATGTTTAATTAAAATTTTCCTGGAAAGCTTCCAAACTTTTTATGATTAAATCTCACCAAGCTTTATACTCAAATGAATTACTATCACTTAATAACTATTCAGTTTCTTTTTTAAAAAAAGAAGTGCACAAAAATTAAAAATAATGAAATATTATTTTCAGATTCTCTTTTAACCACTATTTTTACTGCCCACATTGCACATTGTATCATTAAAAGGGATGTATATCTTAACTTTTCAATCTCTTGTGGATAAAAGATTCTGCCTATCTTGTTTTCCATCAACAGATTTATTGCTTATAGCCTTCCATAGGTGAGCACATTGTTAACAGACAATTTTAGAACAGGTTGAAGATGTATGTGACATTAAATAATCCAAACAAGAGTATCATAAAAACACATATTTGAATGGAAAACCCTTTTTGAATTTCAGACTTGTGCCAAATAAAATGTGCTTTTATAATCAAATCTTGATGAGATCACTGACACTTGAAATTAATGTCTTCACATATTTAATGTGATTAAATTTACAGGCTATTTATATCTGTTTGTGACTAAATAAAATACGTTTTCGTGAGATGGGTGGGGAAATTTTAAGTCACTTTTAAGCCAATTCTTCTAAATTTTGTGAGGAATCCCCTTTCTTTTAAGTAAAAATTATTAGTTACTCCTCACCAATTCCATTAATTTACTAGAAAAGTAATAACCAGAACATTAAAACTTGATAAAGTTTTTTGTAACTGTTCACCAAGAAAACAACCTAATTCAGACAAAGAGGCAATGAGACTGAAATAATGACAGATGAAATGATCAGCATGACTATACAGACAGATGTTTTGATGATATCAACCAGAAAGAGCTAATTATTGAAATTCATAAGGACAACATGATTTAAGAGCCATTCGATTCTGTCATTTACCGACTGCTTTTAAATGTTACTTTAATTCCAAATGTGTTACTTTCCGTTTTGTGAAAAATGTTTTTTTTAATCTTTCAGTTAAATGGCAGCACAAAAAAGTGCAGAATTCAAAACTGTAATTAATACTGTTGGGATAGTTTAAAGTTTAAATAATTTACTGAATTTTCTTTCCTATTAGTGGTCATATCAAGACACCGCTGACATTCAAATCGCTGTAATAATAAAGTCTGCACAAATACATCTCATTGCTAATACCATGAAAGACACAAAAAACAGCCACACTCTTTTGAAATAAAATTATAAGCAATCACATGTTGTGTTGTAAATTGAAAATCAGGTGAGGTGTCAAGTCATAAGTTCTGAGAACAAGCATTTAAAAAAAAATTATATCTCAAAATCTTCATATTGTGAGGGAAGTCTATTTGCCTCTAGGGTGTACTTGTTTAAGTGGCATTAGATAGAGGCTTTCAATAAGGCCCAGAGAAATGTGCTTGTATGTGTTCAATGATCTAGCCCACCTTAGATCATTGGAAATATAACATTTTTTGTTAAGACAAAACAAAAATAATTTGAAAAAGAAAAAAAAAAGGTTTAAACTGATATTTTTGACTCAAGTCTCATTAAATACAAACAAAATATAATTAAGAGAAGAAAAACATTTATATAAATACTGAGCTACCAGAGTAATAGATAACAGATACAGCATACAAAAGATTGTTTCATTGGTTTGTTTACAATAAAACCTCTAAAAGTATTAACTAAATTTCAAATAATACTGAAACAGCACATCAGAAAAATCTGAAAAGAACTAAGAGCAATCCAATACATGCAAAAGGAAAAAATACTGCAATCATTAAAAAAAAACATGGAACAGAAATATGAGGAAATAAAACCAAATTTTAAAATATTTAAGACCAATTCAAGTCAAAACGTAATGCAGTTGATAAAACTGTATCTCGTAATTTTAATTGAAGTTATTGATTTTGTGCCAAAAAAAAATTATAATAAAACTAAATTAATATTTAAAATAATAGTCAATTACTGGTGTGGAATAAATTATTGTAAAATGTGACTTTTGAAAGATATATTCATAAAAACGGACAAAGATTTAAATCCTTTTGCTTTGATGTAAATGAATAAAACAATTTGTTTCAAAATTTTTAACACCTTTTTTTGGCATATGGAAAAAAACATAAATTTATACACAGTGGTTAAAAAAAAAAACTTCTTGCTTCAGAAACCAAATTCTTTGCAGGTTCATAAGATACTTGAATCATTAGACGACCCTGATCAGACATGGACATAGATACTAGAATCATTAGACCCTGATCAGACATGGACAATGTGCACAATCACTTTCATATCAGTTGATGACTATAATAAACTTTTAATTCAGCACAAAATCATTCACCAAGTTCAATAGTAAAAACATGTTACCATAAAATAGTCACAGTTGGCCACTTTCAATTTTAATTAAGTGATGAAAAAGGTAATAATATGCTGATGGCTTACAAAAGGCCACACATGTTACACACTAGAGATGGAGTCTTAATGTGCCTGTTTCCAACATTTGAGCGGATCTTATCATAAAACCTTGCATAATTTGTTGTTGAATAGATGAAACAACTCATAAATGTTTTAACTCGGAAGGCTATAGTTGAGTCCAGTACAGTGCATGTATCACAGCCAGCCACAGTTGGGATGTGTTCTCAGGATGACTATGATCAAGTTAAACTTAGATCAAGTTAAGCTAAGATCAAGTTAAACTTAGATCAAGTTAAGCTAAGATCAAGTTAAACTTAGATCAAGTTAAGCTAAGATCAAGTTAAACTAAGATACCTAAGGAGTGGATGGAAGCTTTACTCTGAATCAACATTTTTTCCATATAACTTATAACTTTAATTTTTTATTATAAAAAAAACAATGTAATACATGAGTACTGACCTTAATTAAATCTTTCTATAATTTAGCTCTAGACTTTAATGTAACTAAGATTAATTTAAATTTGATACAATTAACAGATGTTTTAAGTATTGCTTAGAGGGCAAACAAATATATAAGAAAATGGTGTGAAAACATTTGATCAATAAGTGGTTAGCCCAATACAGAAAAAATAAGTGGTTTTAATAACTAGCCCAATACAGAAAAAATAAGTGGTTTTAATAACTAGCCCAAAACAGAAAAAAAAAAAATTGAAATTTTTGAGGCCTTGTTGTCTGCCTAGATGCTGCCAAAAACAAGGTCAACACTGTAGTTACTCTGCTCAGGTACCAGGTGATAGGCATACATTAGTAACTTGGTCAAAACACAGGCCGAGTACACAACTGGTGACGTATCACTTGCTCATAGTCACATACACATAAAGTAACTAGCTCCACATACTCACAAAATAAGTCAGTCAAAGCCATGTAAGAACTAACAAGGTGTGAGACTCCATGTTTTTTATGGTCTGCATGTAATGTTGCAAGCATTTCCATTGGCCTTAAACATTGAAGACTGCAATAACAAACCAAGGACCAGATTTTCATGCCCTCGTTTATATGTAAAAGAAACATCAGTATGACAAATTTCTTCATAAAATGAAACACAAGGTGAAAGTAATAAATTATTTGAATTCAAAGCCTGCATGATAATCTCGGAGGTGAGGGGCCGGCCCTGCTCGGCTCGGCCTTGCACACTTCCTGACTAGGTCATCATAGGTGCCCCCGTGAAGGAAACATACCAGCACCACAGTCATGTTATCACAGCCAAGGCCACCTGCCTGGCAGTCGGGTGCAAGGCAACGGGTCATCAATTCTTCACAAATCTGAAACGAGAGGAGCACTACAATTATTAACTGGCAAACATTTGTGTTTTTCCGCTGGTTCACACACAAACAAAAATCTAAGTTACAAATGTCTGTTTTGATATTGATTATTCAGTTGTTTTTTTTAAAGATCAATCAACAAATGGTAATAAATCCATTAGTAGAAGGTGATACATCAAAGTATTCCTGCCATTTTTATCTACTCTCAAATATAAATGATGTCATCTCTGTTAGGAATCTAAAATAATTCTTTCTGGGAATCTTTAGACATAAATGTAAAAAAAACAAACAAAAATGATGTCAACAAGTTCACTTTCTCTTTGTATTGAATGAGGAGAATCGCACAAAGACTAAAACTAGAAGATGAAGCTCGGACAAAATTGTAAAAATAATTCATACAAAAAAACTAGAGATGCAGGCTATGAATAACATGGGTACAAAAGGTTAACTAAAAAAATAAGTTTTAGTTTGCTCATCGGCCATGTTCTTCGAATGGACAAGAGAAGACTCCCAAGTCAGGCCCTCATGTGGACACCAACAGGCAAAAGAAAACAAGGAAGACCAAAAGAAACCCTGCGTAGAACAATCATAAGAGAAAGCTCAACCATGGGTCTAAGAAATAACCAGGACTTGATACAATTAGCAACGGATCGTCAAAAATGGAAATCCATGACCTCTGCCCTATGTGCCGTCTTCGGCCCGAGAGGAAATAACTAACTAACTAACTAACTAACATCGCTCATGATCATAGTGTTTAATAAACGTCTTTTGATGGTTGATCTGTCTGGCCAGACTTTTTCTCTCAACTCAAGCTGTGACCTGTTCATTTTTAGAACTGATGCAGTGCACTTGTGTAAAAAAACAGAAATGCCTGACCAGGGATAGATAATGAATGTTGTGTAGTAAAACTATTTCACACTCTGGACTACATTTCATTCATCAGAGTCAAGGTATGTGTAGTGCACGTAATCTTCCAATTACACTTTGTAATTTTTATTTCAAGGTCACTACCACTGAGTCCCTGCACAATGACCCAGATTACTATGACAAACAAGGCACAAGCAGAGCCCAGGTTCCAGTGTCAACAAAAAATGTCTCTTTAACCCCTAATGAAAATATGAATTACTTAGAATTGCATTAATGACTGTCTGTTGCAGGACTCTTTAAAAACCTGACATTGCATTTCTCTCTTAGAACAGAAAATATTATGTTTCCCATAGATTCTAATGTATTTTTAAATCCCTTATATTAACTTCACAATCTTGTCGTGGCCCTCCGGAAAAACAAAAGTAAAAATTGACCCACTTTCCGTGATGCTATGGAGGTGAAATTTTGCACATAGAATTTTGTCACCTTACAATTCATTGTATCAAAATTTCAGATGTATTAAATGTACCGCAATTAAATAAATGAATTATTAGTTTATCTCTATGTATCTATGTATGCAGCATGTACATTTTTCTGCTAGACTGCCACGAGGTGCGGTGCGTATTACATTGAACATAGAATATATTCCAGATCTGTTAATGTTTATGCTAGTCTGTCGTGCAGTGCGTATTATATTGAACATAATCAATACTTTAAGTTATGTCTCACTTATTGGGCTTTATATTCAAAAACTTTATTTTACAGGTTGTTTATGTAATAAGACGTTTCTTTGGCAACCTTGTAAATTCTGGCCTAGTGCATTTTCTACACCCTACCCTCCCCCCTCATAAAGCCCTAAAAGTCAGAAAGTTTGCAGCCCGTTGTTCTAGAAGGAAAAAATTTAATTTGCTTGAAATAAGCTAAGAAAATATTCATTGTAAAAAAAGTAAGAGTGTGTAGCTTGCAGTATGCAGAATGGGGCAAGTAAAACAAAACATACCGTATCTGGTTCCATGCGCTGGGCTATTCTATTCCTAACAAACTCCACAACCTCCTGGTTGGTGAGTACATCCCAGATGCCATCACATGCCAGTAGAACAAATTCATGGTCAGGGGTAATGGGTTTCTCAATAACATCAGGATTGGCTGAAAATAGTGGTGGAGTAAAAAATGAAGGAAAAGTCAACAGAAATGTGTGATTATATGAAAGTTAATGCTTCTCTAGTAAATTTAGATAGCAAATTATCTCTTTTAAGTATTCCCAAACCACTTTTATTTACTTATTCCAACCTGGTGATTCTAAAGCATCGAAAACTGGGAGCAATGCTGTGACACAAAAGTACTTGACCATTTCAAAATCATTAAATTACCAATAATAATGACAAATAAACATATATATTATTATTATTGTTTTGTTTTTTGTTTATTAAACATAAGATAAAACTAGATATTGCATAAATTATCCTTTAATTATTAGCATTTCATTCTTATAAAATGTTACTTCCCAAAGTAAAATTTAGAAGTAGAAGTTAAAATATTTTATGCAGTGTATAAGATAAAAAAATACAATTTTTTTATTGCCACTTTAGCAGATGAAGATTTTGACTGCAAGCGAAAAAATCATAGACGCCAGATGTAGTCTTAAAAGCAAAAGTGGTGATGGAGGCAGGTTTTCAAAATAAATCAATTCAAAATAAGAGATCTACTATAGATTACACCTGAATATAGGTTTTCATCAATCTAGAGTTCATTAGAATTCTTGTGGAACATTTTAAATACATCTTTTAATTTTAGCAGTGTCCAAGATTTTCATCCAAGATGACTTATTTCTATCTATTGATAAGTCTGTTTGAATTTATAAATTAAAAAAAAATATTTAAAAAATTACAATAGCAGTGCAGCCCCCCCCCCCCTAAAAAATGGGAGAATGTATAATTTGAATTATTTTTTGTGCTAGTAATGAATACAATAACTAAATGAATAAGGAAAAATAATATTTATGATATCTGGCCCAAGCCCTGCATTAAGCATAGAAGACAGAATTTATTTGCTTTAAATGATTTTAGTCTAAAAACTAATCCAGGCTGTTTGAGAGAAGATCATCAGTACTGATATAAAACTGGTATTACAAGTGTACAAATATTCTTTCAGAAATGTCACAAAATTATGTCACATATGATCAAGCAGACAATATGCAAAAATTACAAATTTTATCACCAGGCTAACCATGGGAATCTGTTGCATATTTAGCCTTCTCATTGTGCAAACACAAAGTAACAAATGGTTTATCATCATCATGAAACAAAATGGAATAATTTTTTATAGCTTTAAAAATATTGAGACACCTAACTACTCACTTATACACACTCAGTGCATACATAATAACACATTTATGGATGGTCACCAATCATGTTTGTCAGTCCTTACATTAGATAATCACCATTTATTCTTATTTATCGGACCTTTCATAGTCCGATATAAATAGGAGCTAAAGCTTAACAAATTTGTAATTAAAAAAAACAAAAAACAAACATGCAACAGTAAAAAGCACTGAATATATTTTTTTTTCAACAGCGTCTATTAAAAGCACAATTGAGACAGGTATCAGCAGATTTCAAGGTAGCACTTTGTACAGCTCCATAATAATACTGAGAAAACCAGGTTTGTTTGTGTAACAGTGAAACAATATTATTTACTGTTGTGGCAATGCAGCATTGCTTTAGAGAGAAAAGCTGATTACACCTGAAAAGTTTAAATGGTACAGTTATTACCACCTACTCACCTGTTACTATTTGTTCCTCCGGTCGCTTTTTGTCGTTCTTTTTAAAAACAAAATCCCCTAAGGCCCTTGATAAGGCAAGGTTACCTGTGACATTAGAGTTGTAAATTTAAGCTCACACAAAAAATGTATAAACACATCTTTACTCGCATAAAAATTTATTTAAAATGCCCAATAACTTATAATGTATTTATATTTGGGCTGTTTTCAATTAATTTAAATTTAATTACTGAATAATTAATTGATAATTTTGATTAAAGCTGAAAATAAGATGAATGACGCCAATAAACTGAAAATTTCATAAATGCCAATAACTTAAGGATTTAATTAAAAAAATATTTTTTTTAGGAGATATATTTAAATATAAGTAGTTCAATTTAATGTCAATAAATTTTAATTTTGTAATTATTAATGAAGTAAAAACAAAGTTTAAAAAAAAATATTATTTTCTTTATAAAAACTGCTTATTTTACACTTTAAAAATCTTTTTTTTAAATAGAGAAGTTTGTACGTAAAAAGACCTATTATTAATAACTAATTAATTATTAATAAATCGAAAAAATTGTTTTAAATAATTTCTTTTATCTTAATTGCTATTTTATCGATTAATCGAGAAATTAATCGTTAATTTCCGCAGCCCTAATTTATAAAATTTCCCTTAAGATTCCATCATTTTGCTGAGTTTTTCAGTGACGTAACAAAATATTCAATAACTTTTATATAAATGTCTAAAATTAATGATGCAAATCGGTAAGACTTATCTTGCACATTTTTTTATAGCAAATTCATTTCTTATTTTCATTTTAAGAATTATATTGCATTTTGTTTTGTTTTTTACATTTGAGGCAACTGTTACAGTATCAAATCTCTGCTGAATTAGTTTAGAGTTAGCTAATATAAAGCAGCAGTTTCCCTGGTCAGGAGCTCTTTTTTAATTCTACTCAAAAGATTTTACTGGTAGTGGACAATATCGACAAAATGACAAAAATGGTGCTCCAGTAATGTTTTGTATTTTCATGGGGTTATGTTAACTAAACACAACATCCATGAATGAATTTTCTTTATAAATAATGTATGGTTGTCTCATCAATAATTGGCACCATTAGTTTTAATTCTGATAAAAAGAAAATCCATTGCCATCAAATGTTTTGAAATAGTAGCTAGTTGTGTTATTTCAACATTTAAAAGTTCATATTCTTTCTTGTTTTCTTATAATGTTAGTCAACAAAGTAAAGATGCACTCATTGGGTCTTTGTATATTAGAATAATTAAACTAAGTCTGTTAAAGTTGCCTAGTAAAGTTGCCAGATGATTAAATTAAAAATACATATCAAAGTTACTCATCTTTTTCATTTTATTATTTTTTTTTCCAAACAACTTAACCATTTAATGATTACTAAAAATTATAGCTTAATCAAATTATTAGCAAGTAAAATACCATCAAAAAAGTTATGTTTCATATATGCAAGGAATGAGTAGAGATCAATCCATGAGTGAATTAATTCCCCTACAGATCTATTGATGTGTTGATATCTCATTCTCCCCTTACTACTCATGTGGTTAAAACCTGTCAACTGACTGATAAACTTCACCATTCATTTAAAATCCACCTACTCACCATTGACTCTGTTAAATTCCACCCATCCACCAGCTGAAATGATCCGCCTTGTTTCACTCTCGTTGCTGGGCTTGTGGTCAAATGATAATTGCTCCACTTCCCCATGGACACTGGCCACAGCTCTGGAGTCTCCAACATTGCCCTAAACAAGTCAATTTTAATATCTCACAAGTTATGTGCTCAACTTTTCACATAGGATTAATTGCAATTATTCACATAATCTATATACAATGTTTTAAGCCCTTTTGAATTGAGAGCAGCTATCCAAAAGTTGTAATTATGGTGGTTTAGCGATGTGTATTACAAATATTCCTGGTGTACTTTACTTTACACTTCTTGCTTTCTCGAACTGAGGCTAAAATATGCAATAGAAGTTGTGTTTTTTTTTTTTAAGGGGTGGGGTGAAAGTGTTTATTCATAATCTATTCCAAGACAGGGGAGCTGATGATTCCCATAACAATAATATAGCCATTTATTTCATTTATTCCCCTTTCTTTTCATTTTTTTGGTGTGGGCACCTGATTACCAGAGATCATTAACGAATATGTTAATACAAATATTTATTTAATATGATTCAACTTGAAGTTTTCGCTAAAAATTTTAGTATTCTAAACTTACACAAAACATTTTTCCATTTTTAATCAACACCACCACTGCTGTTGTTCCAGCCAGTTCATCCTTCATTGCATCATCTGAGAAGTAAACAAATGAACTTGTCTCAGATTTCCTACAGATCCCATAGAGCATTTGAAACACTAGGAGCATCTAAACAACTTCAGATAATGAACCAGACCAGTCTTTGCTACTTTTTATTCCACCGTGTCCCAGTGGAATACAATTCATTGGTCTATTCATTGATTGGAATGTAACATTATCCAAGTTGCAGAATCTCCAGTCCATTGTTTTTAGATGTATAGATGGGGTAATCGTGTGTGACAAGACAATGATCATAGATGAACTAACCATTCAGTCCTGTGTTGCAAGCAGGTGCATGATGTGCACATCAATATTTATAAATGGCATCTCTACACAGGCTATAAGGAATCATCTACATCAAAGTTAAAATAAATTATCATGGTATTGTCTCATTATAACTTTTGTTAACATTGATGAGGCAGCTTCTTGCCTGCCAGAGTTCAGAATGTAGATGCTTAACTTTTTAAACAAAGTATTGGCTTTAAAAGAAAAAAAATAAATTAAAATTATACAGAAAACAACAGTTTTTAGGTCAAACTTAATAAATAATTAAGCAATAACAGCCCTTTTTTCAGTATAGGAAACCAAATATCTTTAGTGACATTTAAACATTGCTGATACTTCTGGTCTATGATAAGAGTTTAACTGTTACACTCAAGGTTTTTTTCTCCATATTTAAAATTGATCAAAAGGCTGCTTCTCACATAGGGTTAACAAACCATGGCTTATAGACAAGTACAAGAAACATTTGTTTTCCTTGTTGGATTCAACACTCTAATGTTAGTGATAACAAAAATGTATTTAAAAACTTAAAACTTTTGACCTGACTAAGACTTGCATTTAATGTTCATCTAAAACAACAAATGTATCAACCATTCAACTGTACAGGCCAACATTTGATGTAGACAGTGTTTTCCCCCAGGATCAAAAGTAACTGTTCTTGCACAACTCATTGAAACAAACAAGATTTTCTAAATCCATTAAATTACTGTTTAAAACTTTTAGGAAAAATAACTTTCTCCATTTAACTCTCAAAGCTCATAATGGGGGTGAGACTGCAATCAGGCCTATAAATTAGTAAATGGAAAACAGGTGAACAGGGTATGAGTTAGCCTGACAGGACGTAACAAAACAGGTTAACAGGGTATGAGTTAGCCAGACAGGGCGTAATTGCGTATTGTTTGTTCTTTGAGGAAGGCTCTTTACTGAAATGTTTGCTTTTTTTGTTACATCCTATCAGGCTAACTCATACCCTGTTTACCTGTTTTGTTACGTCCTATCAGGCTAACTCATACCCTGTTTACCTGTTTTCCTCTCTAAGCTCAAAAGGTTTTGCTAATCAACAGGTCTATAAATACCATAAAAGTTGCATGGCTAATGGAATAAAGAATGTCTCCTTGTGACTAATGGAAACTACAGCGTATTAAATAGTTTTAAAATTGATAATGGAATTGATTTTGCCATAAATAGCTTCAATTTTATATTATATGGTTAATGAGATGTACCATTGTGGTTGTATGAATTATTGTACCATGTTGTATTATACGATTAATGAGATGTACCATTGTGGTTGTATCAATTATTGTACCATGTTGTATAATACGGTTAATGAGATGTACCATTGTGGTTGTATGAATTATTGTACCATGTTGTATTATACGGTTAATGGTTTTGACAGTGGTAAAGAACCTATATAAATATTATTAATGAGAATGAGCTAACATTTTTTATTGGTGATGCTAAGATTAAAAAAGAAAACATATCAAAGCTGTGGTGTGTTGTTTTATAGCATCCTATCTGAAACAAAAAGAAACTGCACACAGATAGTTTGGCTGTTTGGTTGTTGCAGAAATAAAGGACAAGTGAAGGTGAAGGTAATGCGTGTTGAGCTACCAACAAAAGCCTGGTAAAAATGTGTCAGTTTGGTGTGACCAATACAAGATTGATGTCAACAAAAGTCAAATTAGCATCTACTTTAAACCAAACAACTTCACGGCCTAAAGACAAGAAGTAGGTCAAATCTGTTTTAAAATACCAGGAGTGCGAGTTATTCTTTTAACACTGGACCATTCATTGTCAAGGATTTACACAAGTATACATTATTAGCCAGCACTTTTTTTTTAGTGCATGGTGGCACATTTAAGGTATTAAACAGAGACACAGGGACTATTTCAACAATACCTTTAAGCATTTCCTCATCCAGTGACAGAAATCCACTTCTTATAGCATCTGATATATTCCCTTTAGCTGCACATGTGGAAGCAGTTAAAACAATAAATAAATATAAATTTGATTACTTACAGAAACAAAATAGTCAAAACCATTCATAGAGTACTGTATGAATGAGCTTACTCTCAGGCCCAATGTTATTAACATGATTATAACAAAATACTTATTGGAAAGTCTAATACTCCTATATAAAGCCTACTCAAATATGGTCAATGTGTCAAGTATACGAATCATGTGAACAATGAATTGTACGTCCATAAAACAAGACTTTATTTTCTTTTCACAATATCAGCCCATGATGCACTTGGATTGAATTTAATTTTTAAAATTTCTTTGGGTATTGTTATTTTTTTAAAAAAGTATCAATACAATGGGAGTGGGGAATGGACAATATCATGCATGTGAGACTTATAAAAACACAATTATTTCATTTTAATAGCTTAAGGTTGAGAATAAGTTATTATAATAGAAAAGATACTCACAATAGGAAGACTGTGAAACTATTTTCTTGTGAAGATTGTTGCCAGCGTACTGTGCCACCTTGACTCCTGTCAGACCAACAACAACATCAACTTAAATTGGCCAAATTGAATCAATGGGATAGTGGAAGTATCAATTGGTGAAAACCAGGATGGCCTTTTTTTTAACTCTTAATATTCCCAAAGAGTGTCCCTGGGTTGGTAAAACACACAGGTGACAACTATGGGAACTACATGTTAATCATCTCAAATGCATTTTTATAATGTCATTTCCAACATTTAGGACAAGACACCAAGATCGTTTGACATCAGTGGTTCTCAAAAAAAGGCCACCCACCCTAGGAGACGTGAGGCTCCGTCAAGGGGGATCATTTGACATCAGTGGTTCTCAAATAGTGGCCCCCCACCCTGGGGGATGTGAGGCTCCGTCAAGGGGGATCATTTGATCTCAGAAAAGGTGTACTTATAACAATTTTATAGACAAATTTACAGTCACGAATTTGGGGGGGGGGGGGGGGGTGTGAAATGTTTTCTTCATGACAGAAATTAATTGAGGAGCACCATAAAATAAAACTAATAATAGGAAATCTCCACCAACTTGCCTCCATGCCCATCAAAGACACCAAAGAAACAGGCATCCTTGTCTCCTGGTAAACTCAGTAGATGGCTGTGGGCGTCCTCCATGTCTAGGCCAAGGTCAGGAAAATATTGAACTTTAAATGAACATACTGTTAGATACCCATCATCATTTTATGGATAATTTTTTTTTTTTTAAATATCAAAATAAGTAAGTAAATTTTTTGAGATACAAAATAACATGACTATTTAATGTATACATTTGATCTATTTAACAGTAAATAATACTTTGCAGGTTTAATCTGTTAAAAAATAAGTAGTTTTATCTGTTAAACAGTAAATAGTGTTCTACAGTTCTGTCTGTTCAACAGTAAAATGATGCTTTGAAGTTTTGGATTGTTCAACAATAAGTAATGTTCTGAATGGTTTTATATGTTGATTAGTTTCTGGAGTGTAGGTTTGATATGTTGATTAGCTTAAGGAGTGTGGGTTTGATATGTTGAATAGTAGAGTAAAAAGTACTTTGAAGGTTTGGTTAGTCCAACAGTAATCAAGATAAGGATACTGATTCTCCATCCTTGCATACAGGATGATCCCACTTTGACGAAGGAATTCTCATGTTTGGAGGAGAACTTGGTGGTCACTGGTTCAGACAAAGTCTGACCCATGGCTGAAATTAAACATAAGAGATTAATTTGAATTGTTCATGTCTTCAATAACTGTAACACAGAAATCTCATGTAAATGAAAATAAATAAATTCAAAGGCTTTTTTCTGTTTGTAAAATGTGCACATTTAGAAACACACCAACCACTGTAACTGCAAAACAGAATATTTAAAGAGCAACTGTGGTACAACATCTCTCACAACAACTGTGGTACAACATCTCTCACAACCACTTTGGTACAACATCTCTCACAACAATCACAACAACTGTGGTACAACATCTCTCACAACCACTTTGGTACAACATCTCTCACAACAACTGTGGTACAACATCTCTCACAACCATTGTGGTACAACATCTCTCACAACAACTGTGGTACAACATCTCTCACAACAACTGTGGTACAACATCTCTCACAACAACTGTGGTACAACATCTCTCACAACCACTGTGGTACAACATCTCTCACAACCACTGTGGTACACCATCTCTCACAACCACTGTGGTACAACATCTCTCACAACCACTTTGGTACAACATCTCTCACAACCACTTTGGTACAACATCTCTCACATCCACTGTGGTACAACATCTCTCACAACCACTGTGGTACAACATCTCTCACAACCACTTTGGTACAACTTTCCAATAGACCACTGAGCGCAGTATCTTGTAACACTGTGGTGCGGTACCATTAAACAAACCAGTTTATCACATCATTCCTATAAGCCATTGTCTATAAGTCAAGTTATGTTTAAAACAAGCCCAACCCCAACAGAGATAACAAATGTCCCCATAGGAATATCAATCAATGGCATTCATGTGGTGGATCATTTCCTTCATTTCCTTCAAACAGGTATGGATTTTTACTGGCAGTCACAAGATTCATAGTCTCATTCAAGTTTCAACATATTGTTGTAGCAGGTAGGGGGCCCAATAGTCACAAGAGTCATAGTCTCATTCAAGTTTCAACATATTGTTGTAGCAGGCAGGGGGCTCAACAGTCACAAGAGTCATAGTCTCATTCAAGTTTCACCATATTGTTGTAGCAGGCAGGGGGCCCAACAGTCACAAGAGTCATAGTCTCTTTCAAGTTTCACCATATTGTTGTAGCAGGCAAGGGGCCCAATAGTCACAAGAGTCATAGTCTCATTCAAGTTTCAACATATTGTTGTAGCAGGCAGGGGGCCCAACAGTCACAAGATTCATAGTCTCATTCAAGTTTCAACATATTGTTGTAGCAGACAGGAGGCCCAACAGTCACAAGATTCATAGTCTCATTCAAGTTTCACCATATTGTTGTAGCAGGCAGGGGGCCCAACAGTCACAAGAGTCATAGTCTCATTCAAGTTTCACCATATTGTTGTAGCAGACAGGGGGCCCAACAGTCACAAGAGTCATAGTCTCATTCAAGTTTCACCATATTGTTGTAGCAGGCAGGGGGCCCAACAGTCACAAGAGTCATAGTCTCATTCAAGTTTCACCATATTGTTGTAGCAGGCAGGGGGTCCAACAGTCACAAGAGTCATAGTCTCATTCAAGTTTCACCATATTGTTGTAGCAGGCAGGGGGCCCAACAGTCACACGATTCATAGTCTCATTCAAGTTTCACCATATTGTTGTAGCAGACAAGGGGCCCAATAGTCATAGTCTCATTCAAGTTTCAACATATTGTTGTAGCAGACAAGGGGCCCAATAGTCATAGTCTCATTCAAGTTTCACCATATTGTTGTAGCAGACAAGGGGCCCAATAGTCATAGTCTCATTCAAGTTTCACCATATTGTTGTAGCAGGCAGGGGGCCCAACAGTCATAGTCTCATTCAAGTTTCACCATATTGTTGTAGCAGGTAAGGGGCCCAATAGTCACACGATTCATAGTCTCATTCAAGTTTCACCATATTGTTGTAGCAGACAAGGGGCCCCCAATAGTCACACGATTCATAGTCTCATTCAAGTTTCACCATATTGTTGTAGCAGACAAGGGGCCCAATAGTCACACGATTCATAGTGTCATTCAAGTTTCACCATATTGTTGTAGCAGACAAGGGGCCCAATAGTCACACGATTCATAGTCTCATTCAAGTTTCACCATATTCAAGTTTCACCATATTGTTGTAGCAGACAAGGGGCCCAATAGTCACACGATTCATAGTCTCATTCAAGTTTCACCATATTGTTGGGCCCAATAGTCACACGATTCATAGTCTCATTCAAGTTTCACCATATTGATGTAGCAGGCAGGGGGCCCAATAGTCACAAGAGTCATAGTCTCATTCAAGTTTCACCATATTGTTGTAGCAGGCAGGGGGCCCAATAGTCACAAGAGTCATAGTGTCATTCAAGTTTCACCATATTGTTGTAGCAGGCAGGGGCGCCAACAGTCAGCCCAACTGCATAATGTTTAAACGATTTTATGTGAACCATTGATCGACACGAATTTCAATATTTCAAAATAAACCAATAAACTTCAGAGTATCATTGAAACTATTTGTTAAAAATGCCAAAGTTTATTGACACATTACAAATAATTTACAGAGAACAATTTACGTAAACTTTTTACACCAATGAGATTAAGTTAACCCAACCCCCCTCACCCCTGACAGAAGCCTAAGTTAAGCCCGAATTATGACATCTCACAGCTTTGAGGGATAATTGACCTTATTTTCACAATAGATGGTGAAAGAAAATGCAGTTTTTCGGTTCTTGCAAAATGTTTAACTTTAAAATAAAACACAATTACAAATCTATTATTCCTTTAAAATGAGCACAAGGTCCGTGTTTTTGTATGTTGGCAAAATGAGCGGGTTGTGTACTACACTAATGACAAATGGAGCAACATGAACACCAATGTCTTTATCACCAGAGTTGATACACAAAAGTAAAGGACCTTCTGAAACATAGGGCAGGAAATCATCCCCAGACGAGTTCATCAACCATCAGCCTAAATATTACAACCCGGGGGGGGGGGCGGCTTTGTCAATTGGTGGCGCCATCATCCTTCGAAGGGCCGTCGTCACAATCTTCGCCAAGCTCCCAGGGACGGATTCCTCCCTTGTCTCGTAGATAATTCGTTCTTCTGGCCATTAACTGGCATCAAGTGCACGGGGCCCTATCACCGCCACGGGCCAGGCTACAACACTACACAGTCTCAGATCGATGATCATCAGGTGATCGTACAAGGGAACTAACAAGGAGTCGACCGCTCATCACTTCACAGTATTGGACACACAGCGGTAAACGAAAGTCGGGGGATTAGAAGCGCCACGGACGTCTAACTTAAAATTCATTCCCTGTTCCACAAGAGAGACGGCAGAGTAGCGACACAAATAGCACCTAGGTTTAATATTGGTGCGCATCAGAGCGTGTGAAAATCAATCATGTCTGTTTAGGGTCACAAGGATTGACCACACCAACAGTAACCCGCTGCAATGAACCGTTCAAGTTATAGCACATGTAGAGGGAATCAGACAAGTTATAACACATAGTGGGGTAACTAGTCATAGATATAACACATAGTGGGGCAACTAGTCATAGATATAACACATAGTGGGGTAACTAGTCATAGATATAACACATAGTGGGGCAACTAGTCATAGATATAACACATAGTGGGGTAACTAGTCATAGATATAACACATAGTGGGGTACCTAGTCATAGATATAACACATAGTGGGGTAACTAGTCATAGATATAATTCATAGTGGGGTGAATTACTCAAGTTATAAGACAAAAGTTGGAAAAGTTGTAAGTTGTTTTTACAGTTACATGAGGTAGCAGTTAAGGCTTTTGATGTCAAATAATTCAATTACTTACTCTATGTTCCTTAAACATTACACGGTCTTCGATTAAGCCTCCAAATTTTGACCCAATTCATTGACTAAGCTCCGACATCCGACCAATAGTCTCACTAAGTCTCCGACCACAAACCAACTGTTGTAAGCTAACATTTACGATGGGTCCTTTTTACTCGAACCTGCGCATATTTAATACAATTCGCATGCCAAACTACCTATTCAGTGGCAAAGCCTTCTAAGAAATAACTATACATTAAAGCACAAGGAAGTTAGTGGTGGTTTCATAAAGGCGCACTCCAAAAACAAGGTTGTGTTTGATCACTAAATGGATAGTTCCACCCCC
>MUZC01000112.1:142422-158133 GCA_002072015.1 Radix auricularia | reverse complement strand
CAAAGCGGGGGTTTTTTTTTGGGGGGGGGGGGGGGGGGGGTTATGACGATGGAGTTTGGATAATAAAACAATACGCATTCGGAGGACCACTTACAAAATTAAAAAAAAAAAACACCAACATAAAATTAAAATAATAATAGCAACACTCATTAATTTCTTCAACCATTTAAATTATATATATATATATATGAGTCGGTGTTATGTTGGTAGGGTTACTCAGCCAGACTACCTGGGACAGGTCGACGGGGACTGAGATTACCTGCTTAAGCTGGGCCAAGAAGCCTTAACGCGAGACCAACACAGGAATATTTCCAAAAGTTAGCGGTGATTGCTGGGGTAACATTATTTTTAATGGCATTGGAGACTTGAGATAGTTAAGGATTGAAAAAAAATCACGAAAACCTTAGCAAGTAATGATGACAGTCTAAGAAAAGTAATGGTGACAGAGGAGGAGGAGAATGTTGACAGTCTGAGAGGAAAGTGACAGTGACATTCTGAGACGATAACGACCGTGGCTGTCTGAGATAATGATGGCAGCGGCAATGGCCAATACGTACTTGATCATTAGAGGTGGCTCCTTAAGTAATTTAAACGTTACTAGAGTATACGGTTATCGAGCGGATATGTTAACTTCAACTGCTGTCGACAGATTGCTGGGGAGAAAATGTGGCGTAGCGAGGTGGTGCAGGTAAAAATGTGGCGCAGCGAGGTGGTGCAGGTAAAAATGTGGCGCAGCGAGGTGGTGCAGGTAAAAATAGTGGTGCAGGAGGTGGTGCAGGTAAAAATGTGGCGTAGCGAGGTGGTGCAGGTAAAAATGTGGCGTAGCGAGGTGTTGCAGGTAAAAATGTGGCGTAGTGAGGTGGTGCAGGTAAAAATGTGGCGTAGCAAGGTGGTGCAGGTAAAAATGTGGCGTAGCGAGGTGGTGCAGGTAAAAATGTGGCGTAGCGAGGTGGTGCAGGTAAAAATGTGGCGCAGGTAAAAATGTGTCGTAGCGAGGTGGTGCAGGTAAAAATGTGTCGTAGCGAGGTGGTGCAGGTAAAAATGTGACGTAGCGAGGTGGTGCAGGTAAAAATGTGGCGCAGGTAAAAATGTGGCGTAGCGAGGTGGTGCAGGTAAAAATGTGGCGTAGCGAGGTGGTGCAGGTAAAAATGTAACGTAGCGAGGTGGTGCAGGCAAAATTTTGGCTTACAGCGTTACATTATAATAAAATGACATGGTCGGGATGTAAATTAAAGGACAGAGGCGCCACTTTTATAGTTTGACCTCGGGCGCAAGATATCCTAGCTATGCATCTGTTGGGAGAAAACTTCATCAACTCAAATCCTGTGGGAAATTCTTCGTTCAGAAAAAAAGAAACTCATGACCTCTCTTTAAGGCAAGTTTAGAAAAGTGAGGGGACAAATCAAACACAGAGATGGAAAGAAAGAGAGAAAAAAAAGGGGGGAGGGGGGAATTACAAACAGAAATGAAATTGTTAAAATTTTTACAGAACTGAAACTCAGTCGCATAAAACAAGTAAAAATTCAAAAGATGTGTCGCGTGTGATACAAGAATAGTCAGTTGTTGAAGAAAGGAGGCCCCGATAATGAGCATTGTATGCTAATCCTGTTTGACGTGTTCAGTGATAACAATAGAACACGGATTTTGAGGCCAAATAACTCAAGGAGTGTTGTTTTAAAACATTAATGTGGAGTCTAAGACACAGAGGGGTGGGTATGTTTACGTGAGACAGGAGGTGGGTATGTGTACGTGAGACAGGAGGTGGGTATGTGTACGTGAGACAGGAGGTGGGTATGTGTATGAGACAGGAGGTGGGTCTGTGTACGTGAGACAGGAGGTGGGTCTGTGTACGCGAGACAGGAGGTGGGTCTGTGTACGTGAGACAGGAGGTGGGTCTGTGTATGAGACAGGAGGTGAGTCTGTGTACGTGAGACAGGAGGTGGGTCTGTGTACGTGAGACAGGAGGTGGGTCTGTGTACGTGAGACAGGAGTTGGGTCTGTGTATGAGACAGGAGGTGGGTATGTGTACATGAGACAGGAGGTGGGTATGTGTACGTGAGACAGGAGGTGGGTCTGTGTACGTGAGACAGGAGGTGGGTCTGTGTATGAGACAGGAGGTGGGTCTGTGTACGTGAGACAGGAGGTGGGTCTGTGTACGTGAGACAGGAGGTGAGTCTGTGCATGAGACAGGAGGTGAGTCTGTGCATGAGACAGGAGGTGGGTATGTGTACGTGAGACAGGAGGTGAGTCTGTGTACGTGAGACAGGAGGTGAGTCTGTGCATGAGACAGGAGGTGAGTCTGTGCATGAGACAGGAGGTGAGTCTGTGCATGAGACAGGAGGTGACTTTGTGCATGAGACAGGAGGTGAGTCTGTGCATGAGACAGGAGGTGAGTCTGTATATCAGAGATAGAGAATGAGTCTATGAGAGATAGAGGATGAGTCTGTGTATGAGAGTCTGAGTTTAGAGATGACTTAAGAATGAACTAATAGATGACAGCAACTTGACATCTAGAGGTTTTATGTTAACGAGAAATATGATGACAACAAAATTACTGGGCCCAGAGAATATTGAGGCAACAAGCAACGACAAGATCATATATGCATCCAATGTCTTTGACCTTTCTCCTTGTTGGGATGTACCACCGCAGTGTGAGTAAAAAGTAGAAGTCATTTGATCATGTGCAGGGAGTAGACCTAACAAACTGGTTTCGTGTATTTTACGACAAAAGCGTCCAAAAGAATGGGCTGAACGAGACAAGAAGTCTGGGAGTAGGGCATTTTGTTGATTTCGTGATTGGACTCCGACGTCTCTCTCTGATCAATGAGATGAGACCAAGCCATATACCAGAGACATCCGACGTCTCTCTCTCTCTGACCAATGAGATGAGACCAAGCCATATACCAGAGACATCCGACGTCTCTTCTGACCAATGAGATGAGACCAATCCATATACAAGAGACATCCGACGTCTCTCCCTCTGACCAATGAGATGAAACCAAGCCATAAACCAGAGACATCCGACGTCTCTCTCTCTGACCAATGAGATGAGACCAAGCCATATACCGGAGACATCCGACGTCTCTCTCTCAGACCAATGAGATGAGACCAAGCCATATACCAGAGACATCCGACGTCTCTCTCTGACCAATGAGATGAGACCAAGCCATATACCAGAGACATCCGACGTCTCTTTCTGACCAATGAGATGAGACCAAGCCATATACCGGAGACATCCGACGTCTCTCTCTGACCAATGAGATGAGACCAAGCCATATACCAGAGACATCCGACGTCTCTCTCTCTGACCAATGAGATGAGACCAATCCATACACCAGAGACATCCGACGTCTCTCTCTGACCAATGACATGAGACCAATCCATATACCAGAGACATCCGACGTCTCTCTCTCTGACCAATGAGATGAGACCAAGCCATATACCAGAGACATCCGACGTCTCTCTCTCTGACCAATGACATGAGACCAATCCATATACCGGAGACATCCGACGTCTCTCCCTCTGACCAATGACATGAGACCAATCCATAAACCGCAGACATCCGACGTCTCTCCCTCTGACCAATGACATGAGACCAATCCATATACCAGAGACATCCTTCGTCTCTCTCTCTGACCAATGAGATGAGACCAAGCCATATACCAGAGACATCCGACGTCTCTCTCTGACCAATGACATGAGTCCAAGGCATATACCGGAGACATGCGCTCGGAACTGAAAATATCATCGGAGTCATACTCAATACGTCATTCTGATGATTACGACGAGCGGCCCAGGTCTGTTTTAAAAAAGCCACAATAAAATGAAGCCATTAAATAAAATTGAGTAAATCTGACCTCGTGTGCGCAGCCCTGTCTGAGGCGACCCATGAATTACAGTCCTCCATAGGGCCAACACAGAGGCCCGTTTGGACGCCAAGATGAGCGGTGTTCTCATTCCTTGCTCAGTACCACGGGGTTTCCACGGAGCCAAGTGTCACGGGGGAAAGACTCGGTAGTAACAATTGAAGGGTTGATATACACTGGCGAGCCGAGCCATAGATTTTATGTAACACCTGGTCTAGGTATGCCCTCCTTCTCTTATACTTAACCAAACTATTCATTGGAGATTTTTTTTTTTTTTTTAATTTAAAAAAATCGAAATTAAAGTCGTAGATAACGGAAACTGTTTGTACTGGAGACGTAGAAAAGTTGTCGTCATATTTTGAACTGGTTTATGTTTTGAACTAGGTGTCGACGAATGCAATGCACAAAATATGGCTTGATTTATCAATACGTTTTTAACATTTTAAAACAGATATAATATCGTAAGTTAAAAGTATAGCACTACTGTAGTTTGTTAAACATCGCGAAAAATTTAAGTAGTTTTAGGATTACAAAAATGGGACTAAGATTGCAATCGGCCTTATAAATTGGTCATTCCCTGTTTACCATTAAAATTAACTAGTTTTAGGATTTGCAGTTATAGTAACTCCAGTTTAATTAAGGAAATAACACCAATAGGCCTGTCAACGGGTACCCGTTGAAATCTGATTACCTGGGTAGTAAAATTCCGCCCGGGTACCCGTGAAAATGTAACTTCAATGTCTATATTAACGGAGGCCAAACTTCGGCTCCCATTCGGCTTTTTTTTTTTTTTTTTTCGAAATAATTTTTCAAATGAAAACGTTTCTTTTAAATAAATGCAGTAAATTACACCTAAGGAGAAATATCTGTCAACGGGAAATGTATTTAGATACATCTTTTTCTCTCAACGTGAAACAGAAATCGCAAACACAAAAAGGTTTTGGCGCTTTAAAAGAATCATATAGATAGGAAAATAAAAGTCCTCTGCCAAAAATAATGATGTTAGAGATAAAAGCGGCTTTTTGTTAGTAAAAAAAAATCCCATCTGTGACAGTAACTTCGCTTTGAAATACGCCGATTGAGACTAGCTAATGTTGTTTATCCACCCCCTCCTCCCTTCATTCATACAACCCACACCCCTTGCATTCGCTTGTGCATCTTGTGTGAATTAACACGTGTTGACCTAGAAAAACTGATGAACAAGGTTGTCAGTATTTAAAGTTAATAAATTAATCAGTTACTAACAATTTCAAAAGGGTAAGTCGTCGGCCGTGGGGCGGGACTGTATAGAGATGAATGAGGGTCGTGTTAGGTTTTGTTCATAAAAACATCCCTGCTTTAACATTAAAGTTACTTTGAAATACGCCGACATAGGATTTCCGATTTTGGACGTTGTTTATCTACCCCCTCTCCTCCCCCCATTCGATTGTGTTTTGAGTGTTCGTTACCACGTGTGCATCCAATTAAAAAATATATAAAATAATACACCAAAATTTGTAATTTTTAAAAAGTCAATAAATTAGTTACTAACAGTCTAAGATGGGTAAGAGGCCATCCATAAATGACGTTTTGCACCTACGGAGGAGGCGATCATACATTTGTGACGAAGGGGGTGTGTGTTTTAGAAATGTGACGTCACATCAAAACTTCAACTTAAAATAAAAGTTCCACTTAAAAACTTGAATGCTTACAATTTATTTATTGACGATTTACATGGATTTACACGTGTATCGATTTAATAGAGTTCAACTTCACATTAAATACAAACTTAAGTGACAATAAAGTTATTTCACAAATGCTCATTTTCAAAAAGGAGCTACGGCTTTTATGGGGGGGGGGGGCTGCAAATAATGCTACGTCAGACTAACAAATAATAAACACTCATATGTTCAGTGACAACAACAATGTATAAAATGTGTGCATCTCAAGTAGCTCGTTGGCTGAAATAAATGGTCACACTACGACATCGAGAAAACGCAATCTATTGAAATTTGAAACATTAGTTTGGATTGACGTCACAAATAAACTGAATGGAATTCTCCTGTAGACATCTGACTTTATATTAAAAATCGACACCCATGACTGATTGTATAAAAAATAATGATGAAAATATTCTTATGCGCATGTCTCAAGCGACGTGCCACGTGACTCATAGAATAGGAACATGCATTACGTTCACCCCCCCCCCCCTCAAATAAAGAAATGTGCTGGTAAAGTTCAACACTAGCTCTAGGCTATGGGCACTCATCTTATACTGGCAGTTAGGGGAAGGGGGGAAAGGGGGGTTGCATTAACAAGGGGGTGGGCTAAGGCCGATACACAAGATCGATAAATGGTGTCAATTAACTGGTTGACGAAATGACACACATCAGGGGCGAAGAAAATCAGAAGAAAATCGACAAGGTGTGGGTAGAAGAAGATACGGGGTTTATTTAGGGGAAATGTTGACAAGGTGTGGGTAGAAGAAGATACGGGGTTTATTTAGGGGAAATGAAGCAACAAATGATGGATGTCTCCCTCCTAGGGACATTGTCACAATGGTTGGGTAGGACTGTGGTCAATGACAGACCCACTTCCTGGGACATTGTCACAATGGTTGGGTAGGACTGTGGTCAATGACAGACCCACTTCCTGGGAAATTGTCACAATGGTTGGGTAGGACTGTGGTCAATGACAGACCCACTTCCTGGGACATTGTCACAATGGTTGGGTAGGACTGTGATCAATGACAGACCGACTTCCTTGGACATTATCACAATGGGTGGGTAAGACTGTGGTCTGCCTGAGAATCATTTCCAATAGTTTAGATTCCACAGATATTAACAAACTAATCTATTCTGGGACTAAGGTTATCATTAAAAATGAAGAATACACGACCTAGCTCCCTAGTAATAGCGCGTGCCAAGATTACTCTATGCGCATATAGAGATGTCTTGTGTCACAGATCGACTTCCTGTCAGACAAAGTAATGACAATTCTAGACGTTATGTAAATCATAAGTTGGCTGAGCGAGAATTGTAGTCCAATCCAAATATTCATCAATGGTTTTTAGGACAATCGTAACGGCTCACGAGAATCCTGCACATCATTTCACCTACCTGTCGTGGGCGGTTTGCGTCATGACCACGGTCGGTCGGGAAACTCAGCATCTCTAACACTACACCAGGTTTATGACAAACTCAACATCTCTAACACTACACCGCGTATATGACAAACTCAACATCTCTAACACTACACCGCGTATATGACAAACTCAACATCTAACACTACACCAGGTTTATGACAAACTCAACATCTCTAACACTACACCAGGTTTATGACAAACTCAACATCTCTAACACTACACGTCGTTTATGACAAACTCAACATCTCTAACACTACACCGCGTATATGACAAACTCAACATCTCTAACACTACACCGCGTATATGACAAACTCAACATCTCTAACACTACACCAGGTTTATGACAAACTCAGCATCTCTAACACTACACCGCGTATATGACAAACTCAGCATCTCTAACACTACACCGCGTATATGACAAACTCAACATCTCTAACACTACACCGCGTATATGACAAACTCAGCATCTCTAACACTACACGTCGTTTATGACAAACTCAGCATCTCTAACACTACACCGCGTTTATGACAAACTCAGCATCTCTAACACTACACCGAATTTATGATGCACTAGCAGATTTGTCAAATGCAAGCTTTGTTTCATGTCATTACACGAAACATTTTAAACCCACGATAACGCCTTCCTAGGCAGCTAAAGTATCATACGCAATCTTCTCTGTAAAATAACAATAGCAGTATTTCCACTGTAGTTGTGGTTGGAAAGAAAAAATGAAGGACTTGGTCCAAAGTTAAAACTTGTTGAGTGGTATCTACAAATTTTGGAAACACCGACATTGGTTGCTTATATAATGGTCAAACCTTGTTAAGGCTTTCAGTTGATGACCACGGTGCTATAGAAACATTGCAAGCCAACGCAGTCTTTTTTTTTTTAGCCGTTAATGAAGTGCTACGAGGAAATGTGTGAATGTCCTGTCATAAGTGGGGAAAAAAGGGGTGGGTGGGTGGACGAGTGGGTTGTGAGGACAATCACATTTACCGTAAACTTCCACTTAGAGAGACACAACGCACTTCTCTGCAAGATATTTGTGTAAAAGTAGACAGTCATGCATGTGTAAGTCAGAGTAGTCTTCTGAAGCAGATAACACAGCTATCAGAGGCAGAAAAGTCAGGGCTGACTATTAGCAGATAACAATCAGAGCTGTCTACAGACAGATTTCTATATTGTCATGTTGTCTATGGATATTTTTCAGTCATAAACAGTCAAAGTACCGGTAGTTGATGTCTTGCTTGTAATGTAATATTAGAAACCATTTTTTAGTGGTCTTCAACTGGGTCATGTTTCCAGCTGAGATTTTTTTTGGCCACTGTTCCATAGAAAATCAGCATGTAACAAAATCTTGCTTGAAAACCATTATCAGTAACCAAAATTAAAAAACTGATACCTATTGTGTATGATTGATAAAATAATAGCATTGTTTACTATTCTTTACTTGATACGCCTTTAATTAAATAAGTTAAATAAAAGTAAGTTCAAAGAAACAATCTCAAGGGACTAATTTGAATAGCCCTATCCTAAAAAAATGATAATAAATTGTTGAAAACAATAAAAAGTAATTCCAAGTCTTAGTGCTAAGAAGGAATGAAAAGAAGAAATTAAATTCTAAACCCACATGGGCCAGGGGTCACCAACCTTTTGAGATGGAAGAGCCAAAAGCTACAATGTAAAAAAATTGTTCCAGTTTTTTTAAAGAGCCCCTAGCGTGAGTTTTGAAAATAAGATATAATTATTAATATTTTCGCATGGCACAGGAGAGCTGCATCCTGTCTTTGAAAGAGCTGCACGATGCTTGTGAACTGCAGTTTGCCGACCCCTGACATAGGTTATTTTTGCTAGTATGTATTAGTGAAATCTGTCACACAGCAGAAACTGGCTGCTGTTAAAGAAATTCTTCATTTTTTTATGATTTAAAGATGTCACTGGATTTTCCAGAAAGTGTTCTGCATTTTAAACAGTTTCTAGAAGAGGTCAAAGGTCACCTCAAGTTCATTCCATAAAACACAAGACCGTGGAGCAATGGATAATGGGTACAGAGTTGTATGTGTTAGGGCACTTGTTTTGGCATAAACATTCCATGACATGGTAACTAATTACATTTCCACAAAAGCAAAGTAAATTTATGGGTCAGTGAACATTTCTGAAACTGACTTTGGATTTCAAAATATCAATGTTTTGTTAGGAATTGCTGTATCAAATCAAGAGAACTGCTTTAAAATGTTCACCAGTCAATATCTAGTTAAAAATGTTTGCTCAGAGACTTGGGTGGTAACAATGCCAAACAGTGATGCCCTAGATTTTCAGTGAGAAAAAAGTGTAGATTTTTTAGATTAAAAGGTCTCTAGGGGCCGGACGAGAGGGCCTCGCAGGGCCGCATCTGGCTGTAGTTTGGAAATCCCCTGCTGTATAGAAAAGCAAGTAACAAAAATGCTTTTCAATCCATAACTATTGACATTCTTATGAAACAAGTCATTTCTTGTTTCTTCCATCAATGCTCCTTTTAAGCTGCGCAGATATCTGATAAACACTCCGAGCAGTTAAGAATTGCAGCGCATCAAATTTAGTAATATAATGCACACAAAAATGGATGCTGCCCAACTTTGCACAAGGACAAATGAACTTTAGATGAACATTGTCCTCAATACACTCTTTAGGTCACTAGTAAATGGTTTTCCTCATTCTGTATTCCTAAGCCCTATTTTGTAACATTCTTTTATTAAGCAAAGTCAGTTACCACCAGCTGGGTGTAGTTGGGTGACCTCTGCTTCATCATCAGCACAAATTCATCATGCCATTCAAATAGGAAATATTGATAAGCATAATAAAATTTCAAACAGTTAAAACTTTGCAATATCTTAGAATAATTTGTAAATAAGCTACTACTTACTAGCATTTAAAAATACAACTCACCTGAATGAAATTGTTTTGTTTCTTCAAATGTTACATCTAAGCTATATTCAACAATATTTTGTGCAACTATATTTTTTTAATCCAGTCCGATGAAACTGAAAATGTCAAAAATTATAACTAGGTACTCCAAACTGCACTACCTAATTTCATTTAGTATGATTCTAAACTATTTTGTTTCTAGCCTGAATCCTGTACAATTATTTTTTCAATCTAAAAAATTATCAATTCTTAAAACAAGTCAAACTTTAAGATTCAATCTTAGTAAATTTATCAATTAGATTATAATTACAAATCTGTCTAATTATAAATAAACATCCTAATTTGGGATTTAAGACGTATTCAGTACCATCTGACAGTACATAACCTCACAGAATAATATAAAAGTATAATCAAAAATGAATTTATTCAAAATTGTTTTCTGAAAACAATTTAAGGTAAACGCCATGAAATTATTAAAAAAATTAAGCTTTTTACAATTACACCCCATTTAGACTTTAGATGCAAACAGCAGTTTGCTGCTCAGATTTATAACTTTTTTTTACCTTCTTCAATCTATGTTTTATTAAGAATTTTAGATAATATTTAAAAACTTAATTTTTAATTTTTTTTATACTAATTTATTTTGGAATGCTAATATTAAACATTGTCATCTGATCTGAATTAAAAATTAAGTTAAAAAAGTGTGAATGGAAAAAATACAACAAAATCTTTAAGTGCAGGTTATTCCGATTCGGGCTAAAATTTATATTAAAATAAACAAACATATTAGGGCTCTTTTGTATCAAAGACTGTCAAAGTAAAATATTTGCTTTTTTGTTTTATTTTAACTTTTGTGTGAATAAAATTTACATCTAAAGAGGTGTCTATTGTTTGAAATATGTAACTTTTCTTATGCTATCATTATAATCAAAAGTTTGTTGTCTGTATTTGCCTCTTATTTTTCTGTTAACTTTTACAATAAAAATTGCTGCTTTGAAACTGATATTGACAAAAAAACCTCATCATTACTGCCAATTAAAAGCCCATTACTGGTTGGGAGTTTTAGAGGGATTCATAACCTCAATCCCTGTTCACCAGACAAGCATTCTAACCGAGTGCGCAATGGAGCAAGTGACATGATTAAAGTCATAGTATTAAATAAGGTTGTTAAGACCGCTCGTTTTTGAGGACCGACTAACCGTTCAAAAAAAGACCGGTTAACCGCTCGTCCTTAAATCCCTAATGTTTTGAGACCCATTTGAGAACTAAAAAGAGAATGTTGTCGCCTGGCATCGTCTGATGGCATCAAAGCCCGCTTCCCCCGCTTGCGTTCAGCTCTTTCCGCATTGCCCTCAATTCTAAGCATTTTTTTAATCCAAAAAAATTAACTAAACAGTGATGGTTAATTGTCTTTTTATATTTTATTTTGGGGACTCGTATTTCACCGGTCTAAATAAGAGGTCAGGTTCAATCGTTCGTTAAAGTTAGCGAGGTTTTTTCATTAGTTTCAAAAACCAACGCCTCGCCCCGTCTGTTGTGACGTCATGTTTACCTCTCTTGTGTGTGATGCAGATCAACTCGCGTATTAAAATTAATAATATAATAAAATTATAAAGCTACGGAGTAAACGATGATAAAATGGAATTTATTTAAAAAACATTATTTTTCAATCGTCAACTCGCCAGAATAATTGAATTTTGCGACGCACACGTTCCCCTTCCCCGTTTTTTTCTGTTCAAATAGGGTTTGAGCTACACTCGGCATACTATTAATGTGGTAATCAAATGCCTTTGACTAGCAGGAAAACTGTCACTAAAAGACCGAACTCGAATTTGTGGGCCGATTAATCGCCCGGTATCTTTGCTACGTCTTTCAAATACCTCTCGTAATATAGGTACATGTACTTCACTAAGCGCGTGCGCCGATAAGCTTTTGAATGCCTGAACTGAAACAGACTATAAACCGGTGATCAGAAAATGCGGATAGATCACGGGGTCATATGCTTTTATAGCTTTCTTTGTCTTTATAAGAAACAGACTATAATTAATATAAATAGAAACAGCCTCGGCCTTGACCGTTGTTGACATCAAACGCCACTGTGTTAGCTCTTGTACAGTCACAGTGGCTCGACAACTAACCAGCTGGATCTTGGTATCGCTTTTACTCACCGCGACAAAGCGAGAGGCTCGTTACCGCTTGTGTTGTTTTTTTTCACTATTTTTTTTAATACGTTAGGTTGGGTTTTTTTGTTGTTTTTTTCTTTTGGGTTACACGGTCCTACGGTCCTGAATAAAGATGACCGGTCCTGGTCTGAGGACCGGTTAACCGGTTAGCTGGTTAACCGTTAACAAGCTTAGTATTAATTATGGCACTTTTATTGCAGCAATCCATCGCAGTAGTCATCTGATAGCCTATCTACACATAGCCCTTATAGATAGTCATGTTCGGTCGGATCACTAGACTTTTCTTTTCATTCACAGCATTCATATTTCACAACTGTAACTTTGCTGTTACTACTCCATTAATGGAATTTAATGAATGAGAATACTATATACCATAATTAATAATTATGCTGTTTCACTGATTAGTTCTTAGTAATTGATTAATAAAAAGTAGGCTACATTACATTAAATATTAAGTTTCAATGTTCAAATACCAATACTAAGTAATATAATAACATTTTATATTTATCTTCTAGCATAGTATAAGTATTTCAGTATCATTTTGACGGCTTCAGCTTTGATGAGACTACCTAGTGACTAGTTATAAAATTTATTTTATTATTTTTATGGATGTGGCTAGCGCTACGACAATTTTGTCGCAGCAGCAGACGACCCGGCCGGATGTTGCTAGCATTACGTCATGTCGTAGCGCTGGTCAGGAAACTAGTGCTACGACATGTCGTAACAGCAGACGATCCGGTGGAATGTTGCTATCGTTAAGACAAGTTTGTCGTAACAGCAGACGATCCGGCGGGATGTTGCTGGCGTTACGACATACGCCACTCTTTGCAGTAGCCACTTGGAAAGAATTAAGTCGCAATAATATCTTAACAAAATCTTCTTTATATTGTACTAGCTAATTACCCGCGCTTGCAGCGGTAATTTAAGATTTCAGTTAGCAAAATAGCAATATTCAGTAAGAGGATAAACAATTTTTGGGCCCCCGGCCCCCATGAAAGTTAATTCCAATTTTTAAAAATTCCAATAATCGTGGCAAGAGGCTATTCAACAACTTACCAAAGTTTCATGCTTCTACCTACACGGAAAGTTGGAGGATTAGGGATGAATAAATTTTTAAATAAGAAAAAAACATGTGGGCCCCCGGCCCCCATTAAGTGAGAATTTAAATATTATTTTCAACTGTTACCATCATGGACGTGTACTGAATAAGTGCCCAAATTTTCATGTTTTTACCTTCACGGGAAAAAGGAGAATTAGATATTTTCAGTTTTTATAAAGCCAACATAAGGAAAAAACTTCATATGGGCCCACAGCCCACAGAAAGTGAGAATTTAAATATTATATTCATTTGTTACCATCGTGGAACTGTACTGAACAACTACCCAAAGTTTCATATTTTGCCTACGCGGGAAATAGGATAATTAGGGATTTTCATATTTTATTTAGTCCTTGTAATGGAAAAAAACGCTTTTGGGCCCCCGGCACCCATGAGTGTGATATTTAAAATTATTTCCCACCAAAAATTGTCACAATAGGCTACTCAATAATTTTGCAAGGTTTCATGCTTCTACCCACACGGGAAATCGAAGAATAAGCGATGAGTCCGTTTTTATAGAAGAAAAAATACATTTGGGCCCCAAGCCCCAGTAAGTCAGAATTTCAAAAAATTGTTTTCGCCTGTTACCATCGGGAAAGTGTACTGAACAACTTCCCAAAGTTTCATGGTTCTGCCTAAGCGGGAAATAGCATAATTAGTGATTTTCATGTTTTATATAGTCCTTGTAAGCGGAAAAACGCTTTTAGGCACCCGGCCGCCATGAGTGTGATATTTAAAATTATTTTCCGCCAATAATTGTCAAAATAGGCTATTCAACAATTTTGCAAAGTTTCATGCTTCTACCTACAAGTGAAATTTGAGAATTAGTGATGAGTCAGTTTTTATATAAGGAAAAATACATTTGGGCCCCCGGCCCCCAATGAGTGATACTTAAAATATTTTTTTTTACATGTTACCATTGCGGAAGTGTACTCAACAAATTCCCAAAGTTTCATGCTTCTACCTACACGGGAAAGTGGATAAGCAGCGATTTTCATATTTTAAAAAATAGTTTTTGGGCCCCCGTGCCCCACTTTTTGTGATTTCTCAAAATAATTAACGCCAATAATCGTTCCGAGAGGCTACTCAACAATTTACCAAAGTGCCATGCTTCTACCTACACGGAGAGTTGGATAATTAGTGATGAGTCAATTTTTAATATAAGAAAAAAACTACATTTGGTCCCCCGGACCCCAGTAAGTGATAATTTAAATATTGTTTTCTCCTGTTACCATCGTAGAAGTATACTTAACAACTACCCAAAGTTTGATGCTTTCACCTACACGCGAAATAGGAGAATTAGTCATTTTCATTTTTTATATAGCTCATATAAGGAAAAAAGCAAAATGATGGGCCCCCAGACCCTAGGGGTGGTCACCTGGGGTTGAAACATAGCCTATGACCTTTTCCGGTTCAAATTGGGGTTCCATGCAAAATTTCATCACCCTGGGTCCAACGGTGTGGATTTGTATTGGTAACAAACAAACTGACAGACAAACTTTCAGCTTTATATATTAGATACGCATTTATATTATAATACGACATTAATAGATCCAGGCTTATTTGTGTGTATTAATTCTAAAATCTAAATTAATTTAAATAAATTATTTAAATTTAATATTGGTCTACCCATTATAAATATGTCGGCCGATTTTGCTATACTATACTATACTATACTTGTGTAAGTGATGCCGATGCCGAGTATTAAAATTTAGCATACCGTAAAGTAAAGCCGTAAATGAAAATCCTCAAGAAACGATTCGCGCACAATAGCAAGAATGTAAAATAATTTGTTTCGCGTGGAATAATAAAATGTACAGTGTGCAGACTTGTCACTGGAAACCATTCCATTCATCCTTCAACTTCATTTTGACTCTATGACTATGACTTTACTATTGGCATTGGCGAATTAGTATTGCTTTGTTCTCGTTGATCATTGTTTCATTCATAAAGGTTGGCCGTGTGCAAAATTATTAAATATTGGTTAAAACTAAGCTTGTTAACGGTTAACCGGTTATCCGGTCCTCAGATCAGGATCGGTCCTCTTTATTGAGGACCGCAGGACCGTGTAACCGAAAACAACAACAACAANNNAAAAAAAAAAAACACTAGCGGTAACGTAGTGAAAAAAAAACAACACAAGCCGTAACGCGCCTTGCGCCTCTCCCTCTCGCTTTGTCACGGTGAAAGCGATACCACGATCCAGCTGACAAGTAGCTGTAAGCGTGCGTACATGACGCGTTAAAGCCTTGCTTCACTGAAGTTTACAACTAATAGTACTAGTTACTAACAGTGCGTGTTTGATGTCAACAACCGTCAAGGCCGAGGCTGTTTCTATTTATATTTATTATAGTCTGTTTCTTATAAAGACAAAGAAAGCTATAAAAGCATATGACCCCGTGACCTATCCGCATTTTCTGATCACCGGTTTATAGTCCATTTCAGGCATTCAAAAAACGTATTGGCGCACGCCGCTTAGTGAAGTACATGTACCTATATTACGAGAGGTATTTGAAAGACGTAGCAAAGATACCGGG
>MUZC01000112.1:116377-139875 GCA_002072015.1 Radix auricularia | reverse complement strand
TTAGTGAATAAGGCCCAATAAGTTAATATATTAATTTATAAATATATTAAGTCTAAAAAATCTTAATAAATAATATCCTACTTAAATTTGATAAAAAATAATAATATTAGTTCATATTGGTATTATAATTATAGTTAAAATATACTTAAGTAGACAAATTAATTGATTATGCTATTAAATTTATAAAGTTTTAAACTAATATAATGAATTCCAATCAATAATCCACTATAATACCCTTAATGTGGCAATATATACACTTAAAATCACTGCCGTCGTTATCGGTAATAGGTAGTTTTCCAAAGCATGTGTTAAAAAATTTGTAAACAATGGAGGTGGCCATTTTGTTTAAGTGCTTCCTCAATAAATATATGGCCTACATTCTTCAAATTTGGATATGTTTTTCTTCACACAATGAATTTATACCCTCATAAGAATTACATGGACCGCATTTTTAAATAAAAAGTTATTAATGGGTGAACAGGAGCTACCATTAACCTTCAATATCAAGGTTAAAACCTTGGGGAAAAAATTCAATTTTTTTTTTAATGAAACAGGCAAGATGTCTGCCTTAATGAATGGGCGGATGTTGAATTTATTACGGCGCCAATAATCGACTATAAACATTGAAAAAACGATACACTCAATAAATTAAAAAGTGGAGGTCGCCATTTTGACAACGAAATTACGATACCAATTTTTCGGGAATATCCGGTCGATACCCAAGTGCCTAGTATTAGCATAATTGAAATGCAACAAATTGTTTTTGACATTGTCGTAACAGCAGACGATCGGGGGGGGATGTTGCTGGCATTACGACAACATGTAGTAGCACCACCCACATCCCCCCCCCCCCGGGTTGTCTGCTGTTACTTTGTCATAGCAGTAGTCAGTAGACACTTCGTATTTTTATGAAGGACTCCCTCCATTGGATTGAAAATTTTCTCATTAGCATGGCATAGCTAATAAATACTCATATTTTTAGTAATCATAAGTATTTAAGTTAGGCCCAGCACTAGTAATTAGTAATCGTAGTAAAGTAGGCTAATCTAGCTGTAGCAGACTGTCTATTAACTGTAACTATAGGGGCACTAGGGGTAGCTACTTTACTTTACTTAAACTTGAATAATAATAAAATGGTCTATCCTTTAACTTTCTTTAAGAGAAAAAAAGAAGCCCAAATAATAATTAGCGACATTTAAATTGATTGTGATACTATTTGAACACACGAATATATAAATCCATTAATTATTCTAAAATATGTTTCTGGAGAAGTCATTATTTGATTAATTTTGGAGTACCTACTATACCATTTTGTTGACACAGAATCGCTATTTACTCAAGTAGACAAAACACCGGAACTGCCAGGTATAGACATAGTTTAGATTCAAATCAAATGCAATTAACCGTTAAAACAATTAAGTTTTTCTATCTTCAATACATCGTGAACTAAAAAAATATATAATATTTGTTTAAAAAAAAATTAATATTACTCAATTAAAAGACTTTTATCAAGATATAAGGAGGGAAGCCAGTTTAAACACAAATATCAGTAAATATATATATATTTTAATATGCAAACGTGCATTTTAAAAATTGTGCATGAAAAGAGAAAAAGCCAACTCTACAGGTTATAAATTCGAGTTAAAATTTAAAAAGAAAGACGTTTAAAAGCATAAATTATATTTAAATATTTTTTGTTTATCATAATATATATATATATATATATATAATATAAATATATTATATTTATATTATAAAATACAAAATAATGTCAGAAACCTTCCTGGCAATCAACTTCGTCCAGACTATTCACAAACGAAATAGTATAAGGCTATGTTTTAAAAATATTGTTATTCAAATGCTATTCATTATTTTAAAAAAATACTAATTACAAAATTTAATAAAGTGTATTTTTAAGCTAATCATATCATTTTCCAACATTCTAAATTTGTTTAATTCTACAAATATCCATAAGTCTTAAGATAACGGGCCCATGTCTAATGAACCAAGGGGAGTGACTCTTAGAGAAGGTCGAGTAAACAAACGGCATTGTGAGCAGCTTTTTGCGTGACTATTTATTTTATATTCCAAAAGAAGGTTAACTTTGAAAAATAAACGATTTAAAGAATGAATTCAGTTAAAAATAATTTTAAATCAATAATGGTAATTGGTACAGTTGTCGGAGGCATAGTTGTTGCATCCTATTCTGTAATAATTGCCCCTTTCCTGAATCCTACTCCCTGGAGTAAGTGAAATTATTAAATTATGAACTGACTGAGATACTGAAATGACAATGTAATAGTAATAGTAATTGTAATCAATGTAATTTTATTCTAACTACTTACTAATGTGTAAAGTAAATTTAATAAAGTAAATTAAACAATACAAAATTCAATTAAGTTTTTATTTTTCATTTCTATTGCCGAAATGTTCGCTGTTACTGTTACTGTTATAAACTTTTGTTACATCCTGTCACTGTCAGGACTCATACCCTGTTTAGTCACTGTTTACTGTTTACTATTTACTTGTGTTTTCCATTTACTAAAGTAAAGGTTATTATACGATTAAACATAATGTTAATATAGTCATTATGTGATGGATTTTCCCTTAGTGGCCTAAGTCTAAGCACATTTCTGGATGATATTGTCTATTGTCACTATTGTCTATTGTCTAAAAATTATTAAAACTAAAATTTGATAGGTTTGAGATGCAATTAAATGGGATGATTTATGGTTTATAATTTATAGCAAAGTTTTTGTACATCTGTACATTCTCAAAGATAAAACTTAGGTACTAATAAATTGCATTAAAATGAAATAATATAATTTGAATTTAACTTTTAGCTATATTAGGCATTAGGCAATATTTAATTATACTTGAATTAAAAGAATGAGACATAATGACATAAGGTACAAAAGGTATATTTTTGTTTCAGGAGAAGAACAAAGTAGGAGTAGGCAAGGTATTGACAGAGAAAAGATACAGCCAGGCAGTAAGCTCAAATAGAAATTAAATTGTGGGGGGTATAGATTTAAACAAAAAAAAGATTTGTTGATAAGTTTTATAATTTAATGCAGAAATGATGATGACATTAAATTTGAATTAGTGCAACATTTATTGAGGACCAGATGGTGATGACAATATTGATTTATCTTATTCCTCTCACCAATTAGATGACAATGATTTTGAAGAATTTTTTAGGTGTAGCTGATCTGAATAATTTTACATATGGGTGATATGTGACTTTTCTTCATTTATTACTATTTACTGTGACTTTTTATTAACAGATTCAGACTTACCTGTTTGCTAGCTCTATCAGGATATGCCCCCAAATATGGGTTGACACTACCTGGGCCTGTCAACAGGTACTCAGGTCTCCGGGTACCCTTGAAAATGTGGCTGCATTGTCTATACTAACAGTGGCTAAACTGCCACTCGCAAGCCACATGTGGCTCTTCTGTGTTCACATTGTGACTTGCTAACAATTTATCAAATTAAAACTTTTCGTATGAAATACATTTTTATGCTATGAAATATGCTGAACATGAAATTACTTAAAAATAAAAATTTCCACCAGAAATAAAATAAGGTCCAGACAAAGTACAATATACTTGACAAAGTACAATGTACTTTGATACACCTTTCTTTTTCTGAACATGAAACAAAAATCTCTGACAACAAAAAGATTTAAGTTCTTTGAATGAATCAAGAAAAACATGACGGCATACCGAAGGGGTTGGAAATTTAAGAAAGGCTGTTTTGTGTTATTAGTAACAACACCCCTGCTTTTATTATATGACAGGATTCAAACTAGGCCTTGAAAAACACAATGACAAAACACAAAGACAAACCAATGTTGTTTATCTACACCCCCCCTTTCAGTCCACTCCTATCCCCACAGTACCTTCATCTATTTTTTGTGTTTAAAAAATGTATATTTCAGTTGTTCATGATTTTCATGACCCATTTCGCAGCCGCTGGAACCAATTACAAACTCGCACCACTTTCATGTTTCTTGTGCTTGTTAGCACTTGTAGGCCTAGATGAAAAACTGATTTTAATTTTAATGAGACATACAAAGTTGTCAGTATTTACTACTAGTAGCAGTTAATAAATTATTGTAGTTTCTACCCCCGCCTAGCTGACATTAACTGGCCTGAATAACCTGACTGAATGTTAAGTCGTTGACATTTTGTTTGAGAGTTCTGTTTACTGCAATGGCCGGAATTAGTAGGTTTTGACACGGTAAGCTCGAAAGACTTGGTGGTAAGGTAACAGTGCAGTGGATCCCAAGCCACGTGAATGTCGAAGGCAGCGAAAAAGCAGACTACCTGGCAAAGGCTGGAGCAGCCCAACCCCAACCAGATGTCCCAGTTACCTATCTCGGGGCAAAGACCTGGCCAATGGACCACTTCAGGGAAAAGTGTTACCAGGAGTGGAAAGATAATACAACGGCTAGGGGGGTATTCACTAACATGCCCAGGCCGAGCAGATCAGACCAATGGTGGGGTCTAAACCGAAGGGACCAGAGTTTAGTGACCCAAATGCGCACTGAGCATTGCCCAACCAACTCGTTCTTTAACAGGCTAGACCACAACAGGGACTCGAACTGCCGTCATTGCAGCCAAGCCTCTGAGACGTTCACACACCTGCTGACATCGTGTCCCGCACTAGATATAGATGCGGAGGTTTGGGAGGCAATAGAGTCCCACTTGAAGACAATGTTGTATGGCACTGCTCAGCTGATGGAGGAGATTGCCCAAGTATTAGCCAAGGCCTTAAGAGATTAGATCTCAGGTCATAAGAATATGTGTTTAGTTTAGTTTACTGTAGTTTTAGTGTAGCCGTCTGCTAGAGCTAACCTCTGCAGTCAACGTTGATGACCGTCACGGGTCACTACAGGTGTATTCCAGCCCTCGAAGTAAGTGGATTTCACGCAGAGTGACTGACCACTTAACAGCCATCTTTACAGCACGGGGTGGTCAGTCACATGATGAGTAGGGATTTGACCTGTGGGGGGTAACACACTGCCCCTGGTCTGTAGAAGTGTTGAGTTTGAGTGAGAAGAGCGAGAGTGAACATTGACGGGACTTATTGATTTGTGCATGCTGTGAATTGTTAAAATAAACCTGTTGCTTATCCTTACCCAGTGAATTGGACCTCATTATTGTTCTTAAAAAACTTAGCCACAACTCGGCTACATTAGTTTATAAGTACAACTGATGCATTTACAGAAGAAATAAAAGTTTGTAGTGCGTTGCTGAAAATATGTCATTAGCTACTGTGTTAAATGACATGCATGAATGACGGCTAGGTTGTATTACTTTGTGAAGCGGTCATAACAGCAACAATTATGCGGCGATTCGAAAATTTGGGCGGGTACCTGGGCATCTTGTTTCAACAATATTGACAGCACTAGTTGAATTTTTTGGACACGGTGGTCAAGTGGCAGCGCGCGAATGACTGTCCTACCAATGGTCACGAGTTCAAATCCATGCGAAGGCAAGAATTTTTTCCCCAGGGCCTAGGGCGTTCCTGAGTCACCCAGCTCCGAGTGGGTACCGAACAATAGTAAGGCGGATGGGTAATGCATGGAACCCTCATAGCTGTGGCCTGTGGCGGCTGCACAACTTGCCAACAGATCATCCATCATGGTCTGTGGACAAATTATCTTCTGCATAGAAGGAGCATCTGTATATCTAAGAAAAGATAATGACTGACATGAAATAATCTTTGTTTACACTAACAGGATACTTAGAAGTCATCGGCTACCATAAAAGATATGCCATTGGTAAAGCCCTATTCTGTGAGGTATTCACTCCTGCATTATTTGAATGTGACACTAGAGTAGAAGTTGAAACCTTAAACAGACTTTTTCTTAAAGTGAACCACACTGAAGGTGCTGAAAGATATTAGTTTTGTTTTTAACAGGAAAATGTTAACATATCTGTCCTCAAAATTTTAGTTAATATCAACTATTAATACTATTAATGACATTTATTTAAATTGAAAATTCTCTCATCATCAATAATATATTTTAAAGTTATTTCCCTTTGCCTCATATAGAAAGTATTTCATTCAAGCTGAAAGGGCTAATAATCTGCAAACCCTTATATAAATTTTATAGGGCTGTTAACTATTAATTTGAATTTAATTGTTAAGTTTGGAAAAATTAACAATTAATTAATCGTTAATTTCGATTAAAGCCAAAAATTGAAATTTATGGTGTCTTAAGTAGGGCTGTCAATATTGTTGAAAAAAGCTGCGCAGGGCTAAACAGTATTATAAAGATAAAGGGTGGTAATCGTATGATGATATGGGGATTTGTTTCTATTTCTTAGATGACATCCGCTGTAATTTGGCTGTAATTAACCAAACTTTTTAGGACTTGCCCCTACTTAGTGGACCCATCCGCCAGCATTTATTTGTGTAATAATAATAAAGTGAAGACAGTGAAGATCGTTCAATGATTAAAATATAATTTCTTTTAACACAAAAAAATAGTTAATAGTAGTTATCAGCGTGGTGTTCTATTTTCCTTACTTGAGGAATTCAAAGAACCAAAACCTTGTTTGTTTTAAATGATTTTTGTTTTATGTTCAAGGGAAAAAAAGTGTATCAAAATACTTTATAGTTTGTATGGACCGTGTTATATCTCCTTTTGACAGTTACATCTTTTTAAGCGTGTTCATGTTAAACATATATATTTCAAACAAAAAGTTTCACTTTTGATAAATTATTCGTGAGCCAAAATGTGAACATAGAAGAGACGCAGTCCAAACATGTTAGTAAAGATATTGCAGTAACATTTTCACGGATACCTGAGCGCAATTTTTCTACCTGGGTAATTGCTTGGCAATGGGTACCTGGGTCCCGGATACCCGTTGACAGGGCTAGTCATAAGTAACATAAGTTAAACGTACTTGTCAAAATTCAAAATAACACTGGAATGTTTCTTTTTATGACATATTTTAACCAACAACACAGACAAGTGTATTGACATTATTCAGTTGAAGTGATGAGCGGGTCTTATTGACAATAAAACCAGCCGAGCTAAACAATCGTTTAAATAGCTTTACATTTCTCAGCTGAAGTTTCTGATACTTTAGTGGATGTTTTGCTTGCAGGTGATATGTAATCAAAGTGTTAGAATCATTGTAGTTGTAGCAATGTTCCCTTTAAGCAGCACAGCTGCGTGGATATTTGAACGACGCCACGCAGGAGTTTAGAATCACTGTGAAACAAATTTTGTAAAATGTGGCAAAAAAATGGACGTTGTGCAACTTTGCACACAAGTTTTTGTTCTTTAACTTTGCAACAGACCAACGAAGTTTAGACTTGGAGGGAATATTTAAATAGGCAAACGATTTCTCTCAATGGACACAATAACATTGATCAACATTTTGATGTCAGTCAATAGTTTAAATCCAGAATGTTTGTGTAATCATCCATAAACTAGTTTATATATATATATCGGCTTAAATCGATTTAAATTAATTTGATAGATTAAAATTTGATTAAAATTTAGGAAACTATTTCTAATGTTTTATCGAATTTATTAATAATTATCATTTTTTGCTATTTACATACTTTTCCCTTATGTTATTATTAATATTTAGATGTGCATACATAAATAAAAAGGTTTTTCATCCTTATTTCTTGCATAACAGAACAAACTTGCTGTGTTATGTCACTAAATTTTGGAGCCATGGAATTACAGCAATAATGAATCACAATTTAGTTAGATCTATATACTACATGTGCATTATACAAATATAATAAATTGAAATCAATTGTTTAATCGATTAAAATTTTCCTGATTAATCTAACAATTTTTTTAAAAAATCAGTACCAGCACTAATATTTATATATGTGATCTAAAATGAGGTAGCAGTAAAAATCTTTCCTTAAATGAAAACAACATTTTTGACAATATTCTATGAGTTTATATTGTCAATATTTTACTTTTCGTTATTTTTAAATTGTACTAAATTTTGTTCCTGTAAAATTTCTTTTCAGATATGAAAGTGTGGTCAGATCCATTTGAAAGGAAGAACAACTGAATTCTTGTTAAAATTATTACTTAGTGAATAAAAAAGTAGCAATTGTATATGAATGGAAAAAGAAAGTATTTTTTGGTGCAACTTTTTCCTAATGCCTCAAACTGAAACAGCATATTCAACTAAATTATTGTAAGCCTGATGTGTATTTAGGTCTTTCATCCCCATGCTAGTATATTTTCTTAGCCAATGTTAACAGCTAAAATCAATATTGAGTCCAGTTTTAGAATAAAAATTGCTATAAAATATGTATTGTAAATAATGTGTAAAACACATGTGCAAATATTTCTATAATCTGTTGTCAAAGTTGATTAAGACAACATTTTTTTTTCAGTTATGTTGAACAATAAGGAATACCATGCATTTGAAAAATATCGTGGAAGCAAATTGGTTGATAAAAAAAAATTAAAACAGTCTTGAGTATAGATATGAGAAACAAAACTACTGAACTGTTAAACATTAAAGTTCTGTTTGTTGAATACAGGACTCTCCAAACCCAAGTTGTATGCTCTGTGTGTGAATGTTTGACTATGGGATGACATTGTTTATTGTGTATGTGATGTTCATTTATCAGACTTGTAAAATAAAATAAATTTTAATGAAACAAGTCTGATTTGTTATTTGAATTTAAAGGATGCAGTGATGAATTTAGGGCAAGTATTTTTTTGTGTGCAAGTTTTATGATAAAAGAAAAAGTGTTTTCTGAGAGTTTCAGATTAATTTCATTGATTATTTTTTGTCTATATTTTAGATGTCTGTCAATAGATAAAGTTAGCCTACAGAATTCAGCAATGTTGAATATCTTCTTTGTTCTATATCCAACTACAAAAGAAGGTTAAAACATTTTAAAGCAAAATTTATGTTTTATGAATCAACAATTTTATATCAAAATTTGACAACATTGTGTGAGTCGGAATTCTGACAAATTATTTCAGAGGATACATTTGATTGTAGTTTTTAAAATTAAGACTGCAATAACGTAAGTCTTTAAGGAGTATTGAGTTCCTGAAAGATTTTATGAAAGAAAATGTTGAAATGGGCACAGCCAAAGTGTTCACTTGAAAATATTTCAACACACTGGTAAATGAAATATGCCTTGGCTAGGGAGATCATGTTGTTTTTTTTGTGAAATGTCAAATAGATTTTGTATTCAACCAATAATTGATTTTATTATTTGAGATATTATAAAACATATCAACACAGTTGGCAACAATAACAAAAACTAAGAACGAAACGTAGCAACCCCCAACTTTGCCTTACAATACAAGCAGTATGTACATCTATACATGGACTGAATATAACCTTGGTCGGAGAGAAGATGTATTTGATATGCTATTAAAATCCAAGCAAAAATCAAACCTAATAACAAAAGATACAGTAACTTTTGAAGTGTCTGTTTAAAAAAGTTAAAGTATTATAACACAATGATATATAACGGTAAAAGCTTTGGTGTAACAGGGCAAAGAATACCTCAGATTTTAAATATCATGACTTTAAATTATTAACTAATTATTTTACATGATAATAAATTTTTGCTATAATTTATATTCTTTTTTTAAAAAATGGTTATCTCTAGGGGTGACCGGAATATGTTTTTTTACTATTTGTGGGATAGTTTGGCGTTAATATTAACCAAATATCTCCACATTTAAGTGTTAAAGCTAAGGGGACCAACAATAGCTCATACAATCTCAACAACTCGAGGGGACCAACAATAGCTCCTACAATCTCAACAACTTGAGGGGACCAACAATTCAACAATAGCTCCTACAATCTCAACAACTTGAGAGGACCAACAATAGTTCCTACAATCTCAACAACTTGAGGGGACCAACAATTCAACAATAGCTCTTACAATCTCAACAACTTGAGGGGACCAACAATAGCTCCTACAATCTCTACAACTTGAGGGGACCAACAATAGCTCCTACAATCTCAACAACTTGAGGGGACCAACAATAGCTCCTACAATCTCAACAACTTGAGGGGACCAACAATAGCTCCTACAATCTCTACAACTTCAGAGAACTACAATACACACACATTTAGACTAAATAAGACGGAACTTCAATGGTCCTTTCAACATCTCTGACTTTAGTGGAACTTTGCCTGCAAAAACACGACTAAAAACAAATCATAAAAGCATGAGCATGATAAATGATCAGCAAACCATTACATACACAAGGAGCAACGCATTCATCTGTATAGACGTTCCTTCTATGCAGAGGATAATTGCGTCCACAGAGGATAATTGCGTCCACAGAGGATAATTGCGACCACAGACCATTCCAGTGATACAACGTTCAAGGGGCACGGCTATGGGGGTTCCATGCATTAGCCAGCCTAACTAGGGGCTAGGTGGATTCAGGCCACGGTAATAAATTCTTGCCTTCACATGGACTTGAGCCCGTGACCACCGGTGCGCCAGCTAAGCGCGCATGTCACACGACCACAGTACCCCACACACACGGATAAAGACACAAACAAAGCAAGTTAATGACAGCGCTTTAGAAAATAAACATTTTAAAAAACAGTTTGGTATTCTTTTAGGTATTATTCATATACTTCCAAAGCTATCACATATTTAATAGCAAATATTTCTTTACCAATCGCAACAAGGTCTTGATTATATTAAGAATACAAATTTGGTTTTTTTCCATCTGTGAGTAAGCCTAATAAAGGGTTAAGTTTTGAAGATTAAAAGCAACATCATCAAAAACACGATATGATTATAAATTATTTAGGCTTATAAAAGTAAAAGGGGAGCTTGCCGCCAATTAAAGTTGGGAAAATGGGCTTAAAATTGAGAAGGGATGTAACTTAATAACCTTTATAGGGAGAAGGGATGTAACTTTATAACCTTTATAGGGAGAAGGGATGTAACTTTATAACCTTTATAGGGAGAAGGGATGTAACTTTATAACGATGTTATAGTATTATTACTAAATTAAGGTAGAACAATCTTCACTGATATTTATCTTTTCAGTTTATGTACTGGTTCAATAATTACATTTCAGCAATTTATTTATTTAAAAAAATAAAATATAAGTATCCAGAATAAAGCCCAGTTCCAAGCTACTTTGCTATTTATAAAATAAATTAATCGTATTTTTAAAACATTAGTGCACTCGCATACGAGATTTCATAATATTGATAAGTTGCATTGTCCATTGTAGGGCTTGTTACAATGGAAAAAAAAAAGTTACAATGAAAAAGGTTATGTATTGCAATTTTTTTTGAAATATAGTTTTATAATTAAAAATTGTACTGGAAGTCTCAGAAATTTATTTTGTTAATTATTCAGATACCCGGGTAAACAAAGATAATAAGTGACAGATCGGCGCAAATCATAAGAACGGGGCAACCCAGAGGCGTCGCTAGGGTTTGTGTCATCCGGGGCGGTAGCTCATGGTGTCGCCCCTTCACGACTTAAGAAGCCGTCATTAAATGATGTCACGTGAGGTTGCCGATTCCCCCCCCCCCCCCCAAATCCCGCGTCATGCTTTGTCACACAAACTTAGACACCCACCCCCTTTTCCCCGCTATGACATCACAAAGCTTTGACATCCCCCCAATAAACTTATTTTCTAAATAAAATTTAGCATGCTGCAATTTGTTTCTTCATTTCCATATGTATTTAGTGTAAATCTGCACTCTAATATCGTAACACACATGAAGCCACTGAAAACGTCATTAAATAAATTGTAAGAAATCAAATATTTTTGTGTAACTTTTATTTATAGTTGTGCGTTTGTATATGTGACGTCATATTTTTTAAACACACCCTCCCCTCACAGATGTGTGACCCCCCTATGGCGGGTGAGAGCGGGCTGAAGCCAGGGGCCTCAATTATTTAAATATTATATAGTTATTAACTATATTTTATAGTCTATAATAAAAATAAGCACATGTTTGTATGAGCCCTGAAAATGCTTAAATTTGGACAGTCATACGGTAATGGTGATTCGTGAGAAATCCTGTTTTTCTCATGTATGTGCCGTTCACAGCTATTTCCCTTAATTTTGTTGAGAAAAGTGCAGCCACTTGACAGTTGACTTGAAGCAGGAGGACTTCGGAAGGAACTTGAACAAATAGAAGTCACAATTTTACTTGAAATTTAGGAAACAATATTATAAAAATTTCAGAAAACGAATGTATTTCTTCATGAACCGAGATTATCTTTGAATTCAGCCATGCATTTAAAGTCTCTCATTGTGTTTGTTAAAAATCAGCATTCTTAATTTAAGTCCTATAAAGAAAAAAAAAAAAGAAAGGACAAGTCCGTGGAAAAAAAAACAATCTTCAACACTATCAAAAAGAGAAAGTGTCAGTTTGATAAGGGGACAATCACCAAAACTGTATTAATGGTAATCATTGGCAAATTTCTTGAGCCATACAAAATCGATTAGGTGCATGTTAAGATATTCATGAGAAATTTGGCGTTCTTTCAAATCTAACTGAACTCAGCAATGACACCCTCCGATGGGCAGCAGCCAAGTTAATGGAAGAATATTCAAGTGATTTCGAAGACTGCTTACCTTCAGAATTAGCTCAATTTTCAGAACTCTTAAAAAAGTCATTGTCCAGCCCCGGGCACAGGGTGAGGAAAAGGAAATAACACAATGCAAAACTCAAAACACTTGCACAGAAGTAAAGAATTTGCTGCTTTTGAATGAGCTAAATTTTACGCAGTTCTTTACAAATGTAACATCGCACTTCTCCACCATCTTTCAATGATGACATCAAACTGCAGCAGAGAGCAATCATTTATCAAGTTGAAAAGAATATAAAAATGAGTTCCAATTTCATTGGAACCCCAAGACTGATATGCTCTTTCTAATGAGCATTGAAAAGAAACTATTGTAAGCTTACTCTTAGAACTTTACTGACTTGATTAATAACTCCACAATGAGAAAAATTTGCAAACGAAAGTTGTAGGTTGAAAAAAATAAACATTTTTATGACTTTTTGATTTCAAATAGAGAAAACAATTCGTTACCTCACAAAAATTAAAAAAAAAAAAAACCCATTAAAAATACGGAATAACGCGTAACATTAATCCTCGATGGGGGCGCATTCGTAACCACTTAACAATGTTAGTCGGGATGAGACCTTCGTAACCGGAGGACTACATATTGATATCTATGCTTGCACGCCTTGAATTAATATGAATAAAACAAGAAATTAACTCATTGACATTGAATTCATAATTTTCTTATAAAAAAAATAACAATGAAGCGTTTGGGGGCACCACAAGTCCTCGAGAACATGTCAATATTGTCTCGGTAGCCTTGTAATCGACATAACATTAGGATATTGTACATTTAATATTGTATCGCACATTATTTTACCCGGGTCCACAACCTTGGAGGATGTGGTAAAATATGCAGGCAAACTGATATAGCAGTTCGATTTTCTTGTTTGGTCAATGTACCACAAACAATTCAGTGTTAGGTAGGACTAATAAATTCTTATCATGAAGATCTGAACAATAATTTATATACTGAACTACAACAGTTCTCACTTGTTTCGTGCATCAAAATGTGAAAACACGTTCAGTCATAAATATTATAGGGCCTACAATGTAATAGAGACAACACCGAGTGTGCTTTTTCCAAATGTAGAAATGGGCTTTCGCATATTTTAAACGTTAATTGTTACGAACTGTTAACTAAGCGCACTTTTTCTCCATTAAAACGTACACAAAATTCGAGTAGATCGGCAGTAAAACAAGAAAGACTTTGTTCCTTGTCTCTGCTGATGACTGAGGCATATTTGTTTAGAGAAATTAAACTTAATGATATACTCATAAAACTTTGCCATATTTAAATCTAGAGAAAAAAGACACTTTAAAATTTAAATGTGTGCTCTGTCTCTGAATTTCTCACATATCAAAAAAATTGCAGTATATTTGTTCATTATTATTACAAAATTAATTTACTTTCAATTTTAATACAGAAATAAATTGTTTTAGGTTTTATATGAATGATAGAAGTACAAACTTATTGTGTTAACAACTGTTTTTCTTTGAAAGCCTGTGTGTCTGTGTGTGCATAATATTGAACCTACCATAGGTCAGTGGAATATCTAGGGCCCGGTGCAGAAGTGGGCACCCATGTGGGTTTGTTCCTGGGGCACCAAGATGGCCTAATCCGGCACTCCTGTTGCCGGAGAGCTATTAGGGGCTATCAAGAGCTGCACGGCTAGATCTCGCCCCAAAAGTATGGACATTTATTAGCAAATATTCGGAAACGCATGAAAACGGTTGTAAACAATAACTTACCGAATTCGTGGATCATCTGGACCACCATATTTTCCCTCCGTTTCCTGGCATTTTCAGCCATTTTTCTCATGTAGCCAATTGGAGGCAAGGGCGGGACGATCTTGGACAAACGACCTTGAGATGGGTTCCTGTTGGTTGCCGTTGAAGGTAACGGAGCGGGCATTGATCGTCGGGGTTCGCATACGTTGTACGGAGGTAGTGTTCTGTTGGTGTTGTGACTCATTTCAGTGTCAGCGTTTATAAATTGTTGTCGGTGATAGTTCATAGCACAATATTTGTCTCTATCCAACAGACTTCGATAGAATTTAGAAAACTCACTCGTTTTGTCATTCATTGATGGCCTTCACCTCTCAAGATTATCAAGTTGATTTTTATTTATATATATATTTTTTATTTAAATATGGAAATGCTTCCGTAAGTTTTAAAACAAGAAGATAAGATAAGAAAGATAAAGTCTCAATGTAGAATAAAAAATGTATAAATAAATTTATAAATATATTTTTATGCAAAGTTCAAAGTAAGGTTCATAAAAGCTAATCAAGGGTCCAATCTTGAAAGAATGTGATAAGCAACATTTCTTCTTATTGTGCCGAATCTGTTTCCAATTCTCAAGCAGTCCTGTTGGCTTCGTCTGTAAAAGCACAAATTTGGTCTCACATCAAAGTTCACTTCCGGGAAGAACAGTAATAAACTAAAATATTTTTTAAAAAACAAAACACAAAAATATTTTGCACAGCTTAAGTCGCAACAAGTTCGGAAATATTTTGTTGTTAAATTCTTATCACTCACTCGGTACAGCTGCAACTTTCAAATGAGCAATTATTCCTCAATTATTTCTCAATTAGTTCTCAATTTCTCGTGCTCTGTTCGATGTCGCAGCTTGAAACTTAACATCGAAAAAAAAAAAACTGTCTACCCCAAACCGTCTTCTAACTACCAAGTTTTTTGTTTTTTTTAATTTGGTGATGACTATAATCCATAGAGCAGTTAAGTCAGAATTTTTTTAAAAAAATAACTTGAATAAAGTTTTAAAAAATGGGAAATTTATTGAAGTATGTCTATCCACATAGAAAATTGTCAACTGTTAGCCAATCACAGAAGTGAAAAATTGCCAACTGTTAGCCAATCAAAGAAGTGAAAAATTGCCAACTGTTAGCCAATCAAAGAAGTGAAAAATTGTCAACTGTTAGCCAATCAAAGAAGTGAACTTTGATATGAGAAATAATTTGTAATTTTACAGACACAGCAAATGTGACTGGGGGCCGTCCATAAATGACGTCACGCACCTAGGGGGGAGGGGGGTCACTCTTTTGTGACGATGCGTGACGTCGGGTAGGGAGGGGGATTGAAGAAATGTGACGTCACATCGAAAGGGTAACTTTAAATAAATACTTATTTGAAATATTTGGTCACTTAAAATTTATTTAATGACCTTTTTTTTTTAAAAAAAAATTCAGTGCTTCTCAAAGTGCCGGTCGATTGGCCATCACGCTGGTTGGCGTAAGTTATCAAGACACGAAAAAAATTAAATATAATTATAATTTTATAATTCCTAAGTTTGAGAATCCACAAGAGAACATACGAAATTGTAACCATGCGACGTTTGGTGTTGACATCAAAGCTTTTGTGATGTAACCGCAGTTTCGTTTGGTTCACTCGCGGCAGGAGTATGGGAACTTTTTTTTTGGTCTGTTATCCCCCCCCCCCCCCGAAACTGCTACTGGTGAGTTTTACAAACAGGACAAGTGTTTAAAAGAGATCTGAATAGATATTTTAAGTCAAAACGACACCGAATATCCATTTGGTTGGTGGGTGGGGGAGGGGAATCTATTTTATACAATAATAAAAGTTTTAAGTTTGATATAATTTTTCGATTGGTTTTTGGTCAAACGCCTCTGGCCATTCTAAATATAATAATAAATGTGTCCATTTAAAATTAGTCAAAAGTATTCACTAACTTTATTGAATGCATCAAATTCTCGACATCGCAATTCGAGAGGAGCACAAAATAACTTTCTTCTGAACTCAGTTTTTAAAGGCATTAATTTTAAATTTGACAGAAAGGATACTTGATACAGTCAAGTCATGTTGATTAAGATTATTATCACTTTTGTCAATATAAATGAAAGTAGGCTGGATTGAGATGTCTTCGTATAGTACGTAAATAAGAAAATTAAGCTGTGTAGGGGCTCATTATGCTATCAAATAAGTACAGAGAAAATCATATCAAAACGGAAAAAGAATGCAATGGTACCTGGTGAAATGGAAAAATTCTTGCCGGTCGTCTGATACGAAAAAGTTTGAGAATCACTGGCTTACAAGTAATTTAATTTATTTAATATCTTTTTCATAGCTTCACTCATATTACGATAATACAATGTAGACCTACAATAAATAAATACTTAAATGACAAAAAAGTGATTTGAAACATTCTTATTTTCAAATAGAAAATATTTTTTTAAGTGGGGGGGGGGGTCAAAGTTTTGTGACGTAATTTTTGAGGGGGGGGTCGATGATTTTGTGACAACGCGTGACGTAGGGGGGAGGGGGTAAAAAATCGGCCAAAATTGCGTGACGTCATTTATGGGCGGCCCCCTGCCTGAAACTTAGAAACTAATTCAGCGCAATATGATGACATTTTGCTGGAAAAGTTGTTACTTTGATTTACTTTAACAAACCTTGCATTTAACCTTACTTTGAACATTACTTTGAAACTTACTTAAGAATTCTATTTGTATTTTTAATCATCTTTATATTTTCTGTTTTATTGAAACCTTGGACCTGAACTGCTGCAAGCCAGTCATATTCTACATCTTCAACAAGTCAGTCACTCTCTACATCTTCAACAAGTCAGTCACTCTCTACACTCTACATCTTCAACAAGTCAGTCACTGTCTACACTCTACATCTTCAACAAGTCAGTCACTCTCTACATCTTCAACAAGTCAGTCACTCTCTACATCTTCAACAAGTCAGTCACTCACTACATCTTCAATCCATCTGAGTCGTTTGAGTAGTCTGTCTCTTGGTATTTGGCTGTAGACTTTTTTACTGCACTACAAACGGGCATCGCATCCAGGCAAACTGACCAGCGCTGTCTGCCTTTAAAAATGTATTCCTATCAAAATTCAATAACAATTATGATTATCATTTAAACATCTTCACTAGGATTCGTATCTTCCTTTTTTTTGAGAAGTTTCTCTTGTAAAGCTGAATGAAAATCTGCCCCACATAAAATATAAAAATATTATAGATCTAAATGTTTACCACCCCGCCAAAGATACCAATCGGCCAGATAGCTGTAATCAACAATCTTTTTAAGCTCTATTTGTTTCTATGCGTTTACCGAGAAAATAAAAGCAGTCCATGAATCAATGTGAAGGACTCATAATTATATCTGTGAATTAAAACACTTAAAAAAAAAACTCGTATTGGGATAAAACGTTGAGGCACCAAGTGAGTTAAACCCTTATTCATCGTATAATAAAAACGAGCTTGTTGTCAATTTTCATCATTCGGCTGGCGGTTTAATGTGTTGGACTGAAACAGTAATTAGACTCAGTTTGACATTCTATTAACAATTAATGAGATTAACTTTGGTAACAGGTTGAGATAAGAACTGGTGTGTTTTCGGCAGGTCAGTGATTCTCAAACTTTGCAGTGGTGGAGCTTCTTAATCATAGGTGAATGACGAAACAGGGCCGGCCTTAAGGAATTGGAGGGCCTAGGCGAAATGAATTTGATGGAGAAAAAAAAAATGAATGAAATGGAAAATAAAATAATAAATATGGAAAGATTCTTGTGCGAGGCCCCAACTAATGATGAGACTAATCGGAGGTCCAATTATATAGGCGGCTGTCTAGTTTGCTTATGCCTTAAGCCGTTCCTGGACGAATTAATTTAAATGTCCCAAATTGAAAGTTCTGTCTTCTGAAATGAAACACAGAGTCAGTGGTTCGGTTCTGTAAGTGGTTCTGTTCATTCAGTGGTTCTGTTTATTCAGTGGTTCTGTTTATTCAGTGGTTCTGTTTATTCAGTGGTTTGGTTCATTCAGTGGTTCTGTTTATTAAGTGGTCAGGTTCACTCAGTGGTTCTGTTTATTCACTGGTTCTGTTCATTCAGTGGTTCTGTTTATTCAGTGGTTCTGTTTATTCAGTGGTTCTGTTTATTCAGTGGTTCTGTTTATTCAGTGGTTCTGTTTATTCAGTGGTTCTCTTTATTCAGTGGTTCTGTTTATTCAGTGGTTCTGTTTATTCAGTGGTTCTGTTTATTCAGTGGTTTGGTTCATTCAGTGGTTTTGTTTATTCAGTGGTCAGGTTCACTCAGTGGTTCTGTTTATTCACTGGTTCTGTTTATTCACTGGTTCTGTTTATTCAGTGGTTCTGTTTATTCAGTGGTTCTGTTTATTCACTGGTTCTGTTTATTCAGTGGTTCTGTTTATTCAGTGGTTCTGTTTATTCAGTGGTTCTGTTTATTTAATGGCTCGGTTCACTCAGTGGTTCTGTTTAGTTATTTCTGGTTTACAAACGGCCACTGCTTCTCTAATACTTAAAACGTGCTGACAGTTGAAACAGGTGGAACATTCGTTGCGACTGCTTACAATAAGAAGTTTATTATCCAATCATGCAGTTGCGTCATCAAGTTTGGTGTCACCTAGGGGTGGCCGGGTATGTTTTTTACTATTTGCCGGATCCGAATAGTTTGGCCCTAATATTTGCCGGATTCCGGATCCGGATATCTCCACTTTTAAGTATGTGAGCTTCGGTGCTTTAGTATTTTCTATTTAGTATTTAATACTATTTATAAAAAAAATAATTAGTCATCCAACATATAGAGAGTATCTGTTGTCTACATTGACAGTCTGTGACACTGTCAACATGAACAATGACAGTCTGTGACACTGTCAATATGAACAATGACAGTCTGTGTCACTGTCAACGTAAACATGAATATTTTACAATGAATTGAATGAACGAACTTGCGCGAAGTTAAACGAACTGTGTAGTGTGTATTAAGCGAACAGTGTTGTATTCAGTGTGTGTGGCATACATGAAGTTGTAATCTAGAGCTATATTAAAAAACTGTTCTTTTATTCACACTAGTTAAGTTTAATATGCTGTCAGTTAACTTAGTTCGTTATCTAATGTAGTAAAGTAGTAACTGTACTTTTAACTTTTGAACTGATTTTTTCCCCTTATATTGAAATTGTTTGTTTTACTTTATATTGTGCACGGATTCGAAGGATTTCATTATCAACTCTTGTTAATTTGTTTATTTTTTATATATTAATAATTTAATGTTATTGTTTGTTTTTACTTTTATACATTTTTTATAACCTTATTAATATTAATGTAATTTGATTCAAATAATTCTTTGCTACATTTGATATCCGTATCATATCCGGATATGCCTTAAGTATTAGCCGAATCCTGATGTTGGCGGAAATCCCAATATCCGGTCCGGATATCCGGCCAACCCCTAGTGTTACCCAATGCGTCGGCTCATGGTGTCACCTCCTCTCAACTTACTTAAATTACCTCCACATAATCTGCCAGTGCCAAATAACGGGAAGATACAGAATTTTACGTGTCGGTGTCCCACCTTGTCATGGGGTCAGTCGATGGGGTCCGCACCCCCCGCACCCCCTAATGACACTTCTGAAATCACGGTTATCCTTCATCACACACCAAGTTTGTATCACGCACATGCTCACATATAGATAATTAAGACACATACATTGAAAGCTCATATATAATGCTAATTTTTGCAGCAAACGCCGTTTCGGCGACTGTTGTTAATGTTGTTGTTGTTGTAGTCTTCTATGTCACTATCGAACATCTAACAGAACAGTTGTTGAAAAGTGCATGTGCCAGGTGACATTTAACAGGACAGTTTTTCACAGGTACATGTGCCAGGTGACATTTAACAGGACACTTGTTCACAAGTGCATGTGCCAGGTGTTGTCATTTCTCTCAACCTTCTTTTGAAAACTCGTAGACAATGAAACTGATGCCAAGTTACTTTTCATTAAAAAGATAAACCCACTAATTTATTAACATGGGAATCCCCGTTTCGTGTTGTTTAAAAGGTCCGTTGTTGTGTTTAGACTTCTCATTAAAGAATTAGAATCGTCCCAGCAGAACAAAGAAAGGTAAGAATGATCTAACAACTAAACTTACTGGCATAGCTCTAGACATAGCTAATGGTGTTACTCTAAAACTATGAGATCATTTATCTAAAACTAGCTATTAGCGTTAACTATACTTTTTAACAGAGATACATTTAGACGGAGTTACTAAGATCATTTATCTAAAACTAGCTATTAGCGTTGACTATAGGCCTGCCTTTTAACAGAGATAAACTTAGACGGAGTTATTATTTACACATATTTAATAGACAAGAAAGTAAAAAGGTGAATAAAACGAGATGCTTTTTACTTTAGTATCTGGAAAAGTTTAGGCCGAAATAACAGTGTTATGTTATAACTATTTAATTGTGACCACTGTTTCCATAGTGGTAATAGTTATAGTTGAATAGCCTGGAGACCTACTCTGAGCCACTGCTGAACAGAGAGGTCAAAAATGTACAGATGCGATGATAAGGAAACTAGAATGTTATTGCTCTTGTTTAATTAACTGCACTTTTCAAGGGATATAACTTTTCAATACTGACTTGGCCATCAGGTCCTCGGGTCACGTCGGTCCCGGGCTACGTCGGTCCCGGGTCACGTCGGTCCCGGGTTATGTCGGTCCCGGGTTACGTCGGTCCCGGGTCACGTCGGTCTCGGGTCACGTCAGTCCCGGGTTACGGACGCGCTAAAATGAAAATAATTACGCGTCATTCCGTCTTTAGGGGCCGTCCATAAATGACGTCACGCACCTAGGGGGGGAGGGGGTCACACTTTTGTGACGATGCGTGACGTGGGGGAGGGAGGGGGTTGAAGAAATGTGACGTCACATGGAAAGGGTAACTTTAAATAAAACTTCCACTTAAATATTTGGTCACTTAAAATTTATGTAATGACTTTTTAAAAAAAAATCAGTGCTTCTCAAAGTGCCGGTCGATAGGCTATCAGACGCCGGTTGGCGTAAGTTAACAAGACACGAAAATTAAATATAATTATAATTCTTAAGTTTGAGAATCCACAAGAGAACATACGAAATTGTAACCCTGCGTCGTTTGTTGTTGACATCAAAGCTTTGTAACCGCAGTTTCGTTTGTTCACTCGCGGCAGGAGTCTGCGAACTTTTTTTTTNGAAACTGCTACTGGTGAGTTTAACAAACAGGACAAGTGTCTAAAAAGATCTGAATATGATTATAAGTAGATATGTTAAGTCAAAACGACACCGAATATCCATTTTGGCGGTGGGTGAGGGGAGGGGAATCTATTTGATACAATAATAAAAGTTTTTGATATAGTTTTTCGATTGGTTTTTGGTCAAACGCCTCTGGCCATTCTAAATATAATAAATGTGTCCATTTAAAATTAGTCAAAATTATTCATTAACTTTATTGAATGCATCAAATTCACGACATCGCAAATCGAGAGGAGCACAAAACAACTTTTCTTCTGAACTCAAGTTTTTAAGGCATTAATGTTAAATTTGACATAAAGGATACTTGATACAGTTAAGTCATGCTGATTAAGATTATTGTCACTTGTGTCAATATAAATGAAAGTAGGTTGGATTTAGGTGTGTTCGTATGTACGTAAATAAGAAATCTACATAGAGTCTAGATGACAAATTTAACAAATGCATTTTCTGGAAGGAAGCGGTTCAATAGTGGGGATATGTTACCAAGCGCACACGTACACATGACGTATTTGAATATATCTAGTGGAGTGTAGTGGATGTTATATGTCCCAAATGAGTCTGCATTACCCTTAAAAATTCCCTTTTGACCCCAGATGTTATTTTAAAAGAGTATTTTTTAAAAATAACTTTTCTATATATACAAAGAAGTTACAAGTAATGATCTATAGTCAATGCTTAATTTGTATGCATTAAAATAAAATCTAATCTAAGGATTTTTTTTTTTTTTTTTTTTGAAGGCCGGTTAAAAAAGTTAAACGGTTTGAAAAAAACGGACCGATTCAATAGGATACCTAAATATTAAAATTATAAAAGTTTATATTAACAATACTATTAACCCAAAAGTAGCGGATTCTAGCAAATTTTCTGTGCCCACAATAATTGAGCATTACCCCCAAGAGTTCCCTTTTTACCCAAAATGAGATAATTTATTGCCGACATTACATTTACAACTGTTGTATGACGTACGTGAAATCCTGAAGTAGAAAGAATAGGGAAAAAAAGCAAACAAACTTGTGAGCTTCGGAGTTAAACGTTATGATAATATTGGATATTTTAATAATGTCATAGTATTTCAGTCCTCAACTTGCAAGAATTACTGTATTTTGCGACGCACAAGATGACACCCTACTTTCCTGCACAAATGTGGGGTTCATACAGAATGTGTCATTTTCCTCTTCCAGCGCATACCTAATAATTTTTAGAAAACATGAGATGTGATATCAATCTGATAATTTTAGATCAAATGCCTTTGATGTGCATATACTTAGCAGGGAAACTGTCAGAAGATCGAAATCAATTAAGGGCATTGTCTTGTATCTATATATTCTAGGTCTATAAACAGTGCAATGATCCTTGTAATATCAATAGTCACATTCGCGAGCTTAATCGCGAAGGTTAATCACATCAATGGTTTTTGACATTACCGCTGCATTGTTCGTTAGCTGTCTTGCTATGACATGGCAACTAAACACTTTTTTTTAAAAATGTAATATATAAAACAAACCGAATTCATACTTAATCTTATAGGGCTTTAAGCTGTGTAGGGGCTCATTATGCTATCAAATAAGTACAGAGAAAATCATGTCAAAACGGAAAAAGAATGCAATGGTACCTGGTGAAATGGAAAAATTCTTGCCGGTCGTCTGATACGACAAAGTTTGAGAATCACTGGCTTACAAGTTATTTAATTTATTTAATATCTTTTACATAGCTTCACTCATGTTACGATAATACAATGTAGACCTACAATAAATAAATACTTAAATGACAAAAAAGTGATTTGAAACATTCTTATTTTCAAAGAGAAAATATTTAATTTTTTTAGGGGGGGGGGGGTCA
>MUZC01000112.1:75318-102889 GCA_002072015.1 Radix auricularia | reverse complement strand
AACTAACATTGATACGTCAAAACTAACATTGATACGTCAAAACTAACATTGATACGTTACCAGAAAAAAAAAACGTGGGTATTAACCAAAAAACGTGGGTATGAACCCAAAAAAAAAGATTGAGAACCGCTGAATTTTGACTATTTGTTTTTAAAATAATAAATTCAGAAAATCTGTTTCTTGACTTTATAATTATTATAAATCATTCTATTATAAAATATGAGCAACTCTTTACATTGACTAACTTGTCTGAGCAGGTGCAAGTTGTTTAAAGAGAGGGAATGCTACTATTATGCATGGTACAGTCCCCGTGAAAGCCTGCATAGTTGTCATTGACTGGGTATTCTTGATGGGCTGGAATAGCATAGACACTATTCTTAAACCACCCAGTGCTATAAGGGTCTCCCGAGACACCAAATAGTTATAGCATAGACACTATTCTTAAACCACCCAGTGCTATAAGGGTCTCCACAGACACCAAATAGCTATAGCATAGACACTATTCTTAAACCACCCAGTGCTATAAGGGTCTCCCGGGACACCAAATAGCTATAGAATAGACACTATTCTTAAACCACCCAGTGCTATAAGGGTCTCCCGAGACACCAAATAGTTATAGCATAGACACTATTCTTAAACCACCCAGTGCTATAAGGGTCTCCCGAGACACCAAATAGTTATAGCATAATCCCTGAAGTGGACAATAACCTGGCTCAGGTACTGGATGATCCCTCCAGATGTTTATTGCTTCTTTAAGCAGTTGGATTTTTTTTTTTTTTTACGGCTTTAGACATTTTGGGATTAGCTGAAAACGTAATTCGCTTGACTTTCTTCCTTGCTGATGATTCTCTCATAAAGGTGTTTTGTTCATTAGCCCCCCCCCCCCCGAAAAAAGAAAAAAAAGAAAACAACATTGAATCTTTCTCACATGTTTGTACTTTGAATTGCGATTGGATCAATTGAAAAAGAAAGGAGAGCATAATTTTTATGTTGTTTTACTTTATTGGATTATTTTTTGGGATTCTATGCGAGAAATAGCCAGCAGAGCAGCTAATTAGCTGGGTACACGGTCTGCCACTCTAACTTAAGCTTACATCCGGGTAAGGACATATTTCCCACAGTTTGTGGAGACATGGGTCTGAACAAAAAATTTAAAGTCATTTCTTCTTCTATTAAATCAATTACTAGATATTACTTCATGTTACATAAAAAAATTTGTTTTCTTAGACCATTAATGGCATGGGATTCCCATTCGTGTTAAATTTCCAATTGTTTATCATTACGATCGGATATGCATCAGACTGTTTTACTATAATTTACACGCACCTAAAATGCCCCCAGAGATACCAGTAGTTGCAGACAACAAACTTAAAAGGCGCTTCTCATTAAAGAAATTACTAAGTCATAACTCAACATGTAATGCACTATTCAAATTTTACCATTAAGATAAATACGCATTCTTAGTTCAGAGACACAGATCTCAGTTATTTAGCACAACCAGTGATTCGACTGTTAATTTAAAAGGTCATTTTTGTTATAATGGAGTCTCTACTTGTTATTTGACAACCCGTGACATCAGACGTGGTTGTCAAAGTGTTATTTTAAACACAACATCCACACCATACGTTTGAGTGGAGGCGTCATTCAGTTTTAGGTCAGGTATTTGTGTTGTTTGCTTTGAAGGCGTGGGGTGAAGTTGCTGTGGGGGCGGCGTGACTGAGTGGTGGGCTGGGGCGGCTGATGGGGCAGACGATTTCTACCATCCCAGCCAGAAGTCCTTGTCTTCCCCTTCGAGTTCAGTGTCTACCTCCGTATCACGTGCTAATTTCATGTTATTTAACGCGGCCTCGAGTTGTTCCTTGTGAGAGTGCACTCCTTGGGGCACATTGTCCAGTGCCGGGTCGGTTGTTGGTGGAGATGAGTTGCTGACGTCATGCGCCACCATTTTGTGGACGCTGAAGACGAGGACGAGAGCCACCAGGACACAAGCGACCTTGAACTTGACCGCCGTCTGCAAGAAGAAAGAAAAAAGATGAATGGAAAGTTTTGCTAAGGGGCGGTCCATAAAGTACGTCACGCTAATTTCAACCATTTTTACTCCCCTCCCCTTTCACAAATCTTGGTCCCCCCCTCCCCCAAAGTAAGTCACACTTTCGTACTTTCCAACAAAAAAATATTGTTTGTTAAGAAAATAATTAAAATGTAATTTTTAAAAAAAACACCGTACGTCACACATTGCCGGAGCCCCTCCACACTTTCTTACACCCCCTCCCCTCTCTGAAGCGTGATGTACTTTATGGACGGCCCCTAATGTTTCAATCGGAGAAGATCATGTATGGTGAGTTTAGTAACAAGGAAATTTTTCCCAACGGTAATTAATTGCACAATAGTTGTAAATTATTCCGTGCTCGATGTAATGGTAATCTCCTTTTTTAAAAAAAAACTTACGATTACTTATCTATATATAATTCTCTACATGGTCCGACCAATCCGGACAAGAAACTGTCTGACCTCTGACCCCACCAACCAATCAGATTGCAAGAAAAGGTAGTAAACATTCAAAATTTCGTTGAATTGAAGTCAAATACTGTCTTCTTTAAGAACAACAAAATAACATGTATTTCGTAGTGTAATGGTTAAAACATTTGCCTAACAAGCGAGGTCACAGGTTCAACCACCAGCTAAGTCATTACTCTTTCAATTTTTAAATTTTTAGCTCTCCAAATAACTTCGTGCTCTCCATTGTGTTAAGTGACAGAAAAAAAGTCATAAACTTTCCTCAACAATTACTTTCATAAAATGAATACTTTAACGCCCTCCCTCGCTCTCCAGGTATGCGCAACTCTGTGTACCCGTAGTAACGTGTAGTTCATCGCTCCCGTTTTCTCAGTCGCTTTTGTATCTCTTACAGTCGGCTGAGCACCATTGGTTTTCTATTGTTCTCTTCGATTCCGGAGGTCGCAGATTCAATACCCTAAGACATTACATGTAAATTAAAAAAAAAATATTTGTGCTTGTGCCCGTTCATTTCCCACTATCTTTTCGATCACCATAACAAGCACAAAACGAGTGGGAATAAGCTTGACGAATGACCTTTGTCAGGTTATGCAAATTAGTTTATGGTTGGCAAGCTAGGGTGGTGCAGGATGGGTGGGGGGTGGCAAGTGACTAACCACGGTGCATATGTTTCCAGATCAACAATGCGTCGCAGTTATCCCCGCATCCAAGTTTCGCCCCCCTCTACTTTCTTTGCACTATCTATGATCAAATCTGCAGCGTATGCTACGCCGCGGGCATCTAGTTCATTATATTCCTTTCATATATTAAATGGGCAGTTGTTTAACTGAGCATTGCCACTGAATGAGCTTGACATTACTCAACGAAAAATAACAGTCGGTGTAGTCAAGGACTCAACATACACATGTGTTGTAAAATCTTAACAGTATAACTTGTAGAAGTCCAGCCAACAACAGCTTTTAATTGCTGTTGACTCAAAGTCGTGTGTCTCCTTACATGACCTCACGCGATTTTGGCTGATTTTTACCCCCCCCCCCCTCGTCACACTTCTTTATAAAACTTAGACCTTCCTCCAATATAACGTCACAAAGATTGGACACCAGTTCCCCCCTCCCCCCAAAGCCGTATTTTGTAATTGAAAATTAGAATGTTGGAAATTACCTTTTTGTCATTTCAATATGTATTTAGTGTAAGTCAACACTAGAATATCGTAACGCGCCTGAAGCCATAGAAAACGTCATTAAATAAAATGAATGGAAACAAATATAGAAGTGGAACTATATTTAAAGTAGCACATTTCTTAAACACCCCTTCCCCCTCGTCACAAATTATCACATTTGTGTGACCCCCACACACATTTTTTTAGGCGCGTGTCGTCATGTATGGACGGGCTCCATAAGGAATTATGTATGTCCACATACTGAATTATTTACTTGCACATATTCAGATATTTCCTTGGAAATATTTTATTGTTTGTACATATTTAATATTTTGCTTGCACATATAGATTGTTTAATTGTACATAAGAGATTTTTATTGTTAATCAACGAAAATTAACTTCTTGAACGTAAATAACGTAGTTCATCAAACTAATATTTCCCTTTTGTTGGCCTACATCGGGAATAGAATCTGTTTGAGAATATTAAAGTGATAAGTAAATGAGATATGATCAGGGGCACTATGCCTCAGAATGTTTACACGTGTCTCATATGTCTATTCAGAGGCGTCACTAGTTGGGTGCTGGTGCTGCAATGGGTGACACCCTCACAAGGGGTTCCACCAAAACGTAAAATTGTGTTTCCTTAATTTGGCACTGGCAGATTCGATGTGGGTAATTTGGGTAAGTTGAGAGGTGGTGACACCATGAGCCACCGCATTGGTGACACCATGAGCCACCGCATTGGGTGACACCATGAGCCACCGCATTGGGTGACACCATGAGCCACATTATTGGGTGACACAATGAGCCACATTATTGGGTGACATAATGAGCCACCGCATTGGGTGACACCATGAGCCACCGCATTGGGTGACACCATGAGCCACCGCATTGGGTGACACCATGAGCTACATCATTGGGTGACAACATGAGCCACCGCATTGGGTGACACCATGAGCTACATCATTGGGTGACACAATGAGTCACCACATTGGGTGACACAATGAGTCACCACATTGGGTGACACAATGAGTCACCACATTGGGTGACACAATGAGTCACCGCATTGGGTGACACAATGAGCTACATCATTGGGTGACACAATGAGTCACCACATTGGGTGACACAATGAGTCACCACATTGGGTGACACAATGAGTCACCACATTGGGTGACACAATGAGCCACCACATTGGGTAACACAATGAGCCACCACATTGGGTGACACCATGAGCCACCACATTGGGTGACACAATGAGTCACCACATTGGGTGACACCATGAGCCACCGCATTGGGTGACACAATGAGCCACCACATTGGATGACACAATGAGCCACCACATTGGGTGACACAATGAGTCACCACATTGGGTAACACAATGAGTCATTACATTGGGTGACACCATGAGCCACCGCATTGGGTGACACAATAAGTCACCGCATTGGGTGAAAATAGCCCTAGTGAGGCCACTGTGTTAATTTACTGTTTTTATAAAATAAAAATGCAAACTCATACAAAATTTACACTTTTTGAAGATTGTCAATAAATATGTTAATATTTTTAGGGATTTATCATATAAGCTAGGCAATAAATTAAAACACTGTACCTTGAAATAATTTATAACCTTAGGAATGGACAATTTCTCTCTAACGACTTGGGACAGTTGTACGCATCAATATCTAGTAAACCAACACAATCGCTCTGTTAACAAGCAGTAACGAGGCAATAAAAAGGCAGCAGCTGACTAAACTCAACCAATCAATAGCCGACGTATTTTGCCGGAAATGACCTTTTATTTGCTCTCCTAATTATCTCTAGAAGACAATAGAAACATTCGTTTAGTAGCTATCTTTTGAGTTGTGAATCGTTTCATGGTTTTCATCATGGATTAATGATGAACTCATTCGTGCTCAAAATCAATTATAGCTTGGAAATTACAACACAAAGATAATTAATAAAATGGTAAACTAACTGGAGTATGTCCTTCCACCCAGAAAAATGTCAACTGCTAAGAGTAACAAAGAAAAAGAAACAAATAAATTCAAAATACTTCATCCATGGAAAAGAACTAACTCAAACTAAAGATGCAAAATACGTAGGAGTCATAATAAATGAGAAACTATCTTGGAATCTCCATGTCAATGAAGTTATTAAAAAATCAAACAAAAACTTAGGCTTTATAAAAACAAACTTTTTACAAATGTAACAAAGATATAAAACTAAAATGCTACCTCACCCTGGTGAGACCTATACTAGAATATGCATCTTCTGAATGGGACCCTTTCACCAAAGAAAATATTGATAAGTCAGAACAAATCCAAAAAAGAGCTGCCAGATTCATTCCTGGAGAATATTCAAAACTGACAAGAGTAACACCATTAGTTAAATCATTAAACCTTGAAAAACTAGAGGATAGAAGAACCAAGAGTAAATTAGTAATTATACATAAGGCAATTAATTCTAATTTAGAAATACAACACAAAGATAACTTAATACAACCCTCAGATAGACATAAAGATAAAAATACCTTTATTATTCCATATGCAAGAACAAACACATACAAGTTTTCTTTCTTTCCGTCCGGTTTTCGGGCGTGGAATGGGTTGCCTGAAGAAACCAGGAAAGCCAGCACTTTATCATCATTTAAAACTCTAGTAAGAATACAGGACTAAACACAAACCATAGAAATACATAGGACCATAGGACGCAATAATTTTCTGTACAGAAGGAGCGTATGTAACATATAAGATAAGATAAGATAATACAACCTTCAGATGGACTAGGGATAAAAGTTAACAACTTTTTCTAATTCCGTAAAGAATAAAAACATAAATTCATGCTCGCCCCGTCCGGAATTCGGGCGTTCCGGGCTTAGAAATGACAAATCCTTTAACGCCTAGTCATTTCTAAACCCAGAAAACGTCATTACTCATTCAATAATGTTTTATTTTTAGATTACATTTTAGCGGAACGATGTTTTGAAGAACAAATTTAGTCGAATCAGTAAGCTATAAAAAAAAAATAAATTAACGTAAAATTAAGAAACTGTTGTTTTTTTCTTGTTCAAGTACAATAAATAAACTTTCTTTTTAATGAAGAATAAAAAATAGTTGATAAATACTTTCTTCTCATCTTATCTTATTTTTATATGTTAAGAACGCTCCTTCTATACAGAAGATTATTGCGTCCTACGCTTATCAATAGTTTGTGTTCAGTCCTGCATTATTATCGGAGTTTTAAATGTTGACAAAGTGTTGGCTTTCCTGGTTTCTTCAGGCAACCCATGCCACGCAAAATTTCCGGACAGGAAGAACGAAAATTTGTATGTGTTTGTTCTGGAATATGGAGTAAGACAGGTGTTTTTATCGTTTTATCTACCTGAGTGTTGTATTAAGTTATCTTTGTGGTGTAGTTTTTATAAATTGCTTTATGTATAATTACTACTTTACTCTTGATTCTTCTAGTGTTTCAAGGTTTAATGATTTAACTAATGGTGTTATTCTTGTCAATTTTGAATATTCTCCAGCAATAAATCTGGCAGCTCTTTTTTGAATTGTTTCAAGTTCATCGACGTTTTCTTTGGTGGATGTGTCCCATACAGAAGATACATAATTCTAGTACAGGTCTCACCTGGCGAGAAGGGGTGACCTCTACGTGGTTCGCCAGACGAGTAGGGTCGTGGAGGAGACCACGACCTGAAACCGACAAACCCCTGGCTTGGACAGCCGAAGACCGTTGTTAGGCGCTAGGTGCTAGTCATATATGATTACAGTCGCTGTACGGATCTTAGGCAAAGCATTTAGATGCAATGCCGATGATGAAAACCAAAGTACCCGTTGAGGGTCGGGTTACTCCGAAGCGACCGTTTCGTCCCCCTCAATTAACTAGCAACGCTGTTGAGCGGTGCCGGTTTAGGGCCAGGAGCGCCAGTACGGAATAGCAAAAGGTACCGCTAGGAAACGCTTTTGGTCGCCAGCTCTGAGGAAACCTTCCGGTGGGGTTTAAACCCTAGTTAGGTCAGTGATGATCCCCACGCTTTGCGGCGATCTAAACTATATAGACTCGTAAGCTTTGCGTGGTGGCGCCAAAGTGATACTATGTTGATAGCGAGTCACAGTAGGGAAATTCCACACCGCCCTTGGGAGGCACACTTTAGTGGGAGGCGTTTTCGGCCCAGTGCCCTGGACGCCCAGGTGGCCGCTTGTAGCAGCGACCGCTCCGGGGGGGCTTCTCAGTCTTTACGTCCCTTAGGGGGCCAGAGGGCTGAGGGGGTTTTCCGGGAAGCCCCATGAAGAGCGCAGGCTCGGGACTGCTGATTTTCTTCCACATGTAGGATTTTCAGTACAGGTCTCACCAAGTAGATGTAGTATTTTAGTTTTATATCTTTATTTCACTTTTGAAAGTTTCTTTTTATAAAACTTAAGGTTTTGTTTGATTTCAAAAAATAAATACATTTACATGGGGATTCCATGATAGTTTCTCATTTATTATGACTCCCAAGTATTTTGTATCTTTAGTTTGGGTTAGTTCTTTTCCATGAATGAAATATTTTGAATTTATTTTTGCGTTTTTCTTTGCTACTCTTAGCAGCTGACACTTTTCTGGGTGGAAAGACAAACACCAGTTAATTTCCCATTTTATCAATTCATTTAGGTCTTTTTGTAAAATTGTGCTATCTTGTTCTGATTTAATTGTTCTATAGATTATACAATCATCAGCACATAATCTAACTTTTGTTCCTGTTGAGAGTTTGTTTGATAAATGATTTGTATAAAGTAAAAGGAGTAAGGGACCTAGGACAGTTCCTTGTGTAACTCCTGAGTTAAACTTTATTGGCACAGATTAAGATCCATTAATTATAAATTATTAAAATTTGCTCCTTACCGAAAAGGATGTCTTGAATCCAGTGATGTAAGGGACATGCGATTCCAAAGTAGCTACGTTTTTTAAGTAAACAAAGGTGGTGAACTTTGTTAAATGCTCTTTAGAGTCTAGTTATATTGTATCTATTTGATCATTATTGTCTAAGCCTTATGATATTTCATCTATTAAACCTATTAATTGTGGGACGTGGTGGTCGAGAGGTAGCGCTCTCGACTGTCATACCAATGGTCACGGGTTCGAATCCACACGAAGGTGAGGATTTGTTCTCGCGGCCTGAGGAGTCCCCGAGTCACCCAGCTCCGAATGGGTACCTAACTAGACAATAGTTAGGCGGCTGGGGTAATGCGTGGAACCCCTATAGCCGTGGCCTGTGACCGCTGCATCACTTGCCAACAGATCATCTCTCATGGTCTGTGGACGCAATTATCTTCTGCATAGAAGGAGCGTCTGTATATCTAAGATAAGATAAGATAAGGTCTGTTTCAAATGATCTGTTTTTTTCTAAAGCCCTATTGATGTGGGCATAGGGCATTATACTATTAAGTGATACAGGTCTATAATACCCAGGGTCTGATTTATCACCTTTCTTAAAAAGTGGAGTTACGTTAGCTAATTTTCCTGGTTTAGAGAGGCTTGAAAAAGAACTAAAAGGACTGGGGACAGTTCATTGCTTAGTTCTTTTAATAATCATGCAGGCAGTTCATCTCACCAGTAGCTTAATATTTAAACGTTTTTTGGGAGTTAATTTATAACATTCTCGTCTTCAGTTATGTTACCTATTTCGCCCATTCAATTTAAATTTATTAAAACTTGCTTATCGCCTGAGGCAGAAAATGATGATGCAAAAAATGTGTTAAAGATATTCGCTTTAGTCTCATTATCAGTATAGGTTTTATTATTTGAGCCTTTTAGTGTGGGTACTCCCGTAGGTTCCATATTTTTAGATTTGATAAAGGACCATAAGCTGTTATTGTTATCTTTAGAAATTACAGTGTTTATACAGTCATTTTGGAGGTTTACACTGAGTTTTTTGTGTCAAATGTTTAATCTTTAAGTATTTGAACGCTATTTCCCTAAACAAATGCGTTTATAAAAGATTCGGAATGTCTGTCCGGTTTTTTCGAGCTTTGAACAGCAACTCCTCCTGAATCATTCCAGATTGAGGGTTCTGGTCTTTTGCATATATGTTAAGGAGGTCTCAAGGATGTGCACGGGCGAAAACAATTAACGAAAATACTTACTGGATTACTTGGAAAACAGAAAAGCCCGAAACACACCAGTATTTTGTCAATTTATCACAATAACATGATGTTAACCAATCTGAGTTTTATTTTGAAAATCAACTCTGGTAAAAACATAAGTACATGCAGCTAAAATATAAACAGAAATCACCTGCATGCTTTAAACACATGTATTTGACAGCTATATGCATTTGACACTTGACACCAACAAATATTTGATACCAACATTTTTTGACGCCTACATGTATTTAGGCCACGCTTGCGATTTAAAGATGTCTGTCAAAGGGACATTAAAGCAGCCAAAATACATACAAGTGACTGGGAGTGAAAGGCAGAAGACCGATCTACGTGGCGCACAGTTGTCAAAGAAGGCGTCATAGTAGCCGAGGAGCGAAGAATGGAGGAGGCTGCAGACAGAAGAGCTAGGAGAAAGGCCAAAACATTTGGAAGCACAGAACTCGTGTGTAAAAACTGTGGCAAAGACTGTCACTCAAGGATAGGACTGCACAGCCACTCGAGAAAATGCAACCCAACCCAACGGTGATGCACCATCGTCTCACAAGACTGAAGGATGCCGGATAATACATGTATTTAATACATACATGTATTTCTCTCATGTAAAATGTTACCATGGTGACCTGTTTGATCCCTTCACTCGACCTTTGGCTGAGATTGTTTGTTTATATTTGTTGTGGTTGAATTATTATTATTGTAGCCTATATACCGCATAGTCCTGTTAAGTATGTGTATGTTCAAATATATCCTCTATACCACATAGTTCTGTTAAGCATGTGTATCTTCTATACTAATAAAAGCCCTGACTGACTGACTGACTCATTCACTCACTGATTCATTACTGATTCTCCAACTTCCCGTGTAAGTAGAATCATGATACTTTGGGAAGTTGTTGGGTACCCTCTCACGACGAAAATTGGCGAACAAGAATTTTAAAATACTCGCTCATGTCGGGCTGGGGGCCAAAAACATTTTATTTCCTTTTATGGGCTCTATAAAAATTGAAAATCCACAATTTTCCTATTTCCCGTGTAATTAGAAGCATGAAACTTTGGAAATTTTTTGAGTACATGCTCTCGACGATAATTAGATGAAAAAAAGTTAAATTTTCTACTCATGGGGGCCGGGGCCCCAATAACGTTTTTTTCCCTTATATGAGCATTATATAAATTGAAAATCACTAATCACTAATTCTCCTATTTCCCGTATAGGTAGAAGCATGAAACTGTGGAAAAATTTTTAGTACATGCTCCCGACGACAATTGGCAAAAATAATGTTAAAATTCCCTCTCATGGGGGGCAGTGGGCCAAAATATAGTTTTTCTTATCTTAAAAACCGACTCATCATTAATTCTCCAATTTTCCGTGTAAGTATGAGAATGAAACTTTGGAAAATTGTTAAGTACCCTCTCACGGCGAAAGTTTTAGTAAAAGAATTTTGAAACACACACTCATTGGGGCCGGGGCCGCAAAACCTTTTTTTTCTCTTATATGAGCTATATAAAAATTGAAAATCTATAATTTTCTTAGTAGGTAGACTCATGAAACGTTGGGAAGTTGATAAATACAATTTCACAATGCTAGCATGTGAAATCATATTTAAAATATCCCTTACTGGGGGGACGGGGGCCCAAATTTAAAAAAAAACAACCTGAAAATCACTGATTCTTACATTCCCCATGTATGTAGAATCATGAAACTTTAGGAAGTTGTTGAGTACAATCTCCCGATGATAAATGGCGTAAAAGAATTTTGATTATCCCAATCATGGGAAGCGGGGCCCCAAAAACATTTTTCTTTCTTATATGAGCTATATACAAATTGAAAATGAATCATTCTCCAATTTCCCGTTTAGAAGCATGAATTTTTGGAAGTTTTTCGAGTACAAGCTCCCGACGAAAATTGGCAAAAGGAATGTTAAAATTCCCTCTAACAGGGGGCCGTATGCCAAAATATATTTTTTCTTATATTAAAAACCGAGTCATCAATAACTCTCCAATTTTCCGTGTAGGTAGGAGCATGAAACTTTGAGTAATTGTTAAGTACCCGCTCACGACGAATGTTGGTGTACATGAATTTTGAAATACACACTTATGGGGGCTGGGGCCCAAAAAAACTTTTTTTCTTATATTAGTTTTATAAAAATTGAAAATAACTAATTCTCCTATCACCCGAGTAGGTAGACTCAAGAAACATTGGGGAATTGATAATTACACTTTCACGATGGTAGCAGGTGAAAATATATTTAAATTATCCCCTACTGGGCCCAAATATAGTTAGTTTTTTATCCTCTTACTCACTCACTCATCACTAATTCTCTAACTTCCCGCAGCAAAGCACAGGTAAATTGCTAGTGTTCAAATATATCCTCTATACCACATAGTCCTGTTAAGCATGTGTATGTTCAAATACACCCCCACGCAGAATTTCAACCACCACAACTACAAACTTATTTTACCGCCTACAAAATCCTTGACCCCAGTCTTAAAACAGACAATACCTGCACTCCATTCCCCAACACAATTGGTAAAATATTTTTTTTGTCACGGCTATTGGTAATCAGCTACCAGTAGGTTGTAGAGAGCTATTGTATAGAATGAGCGTCTGTAACATATAAGATAAAATACGATTGGTCATTGAGTATCAATAGCCACAGCCGGTGCTATCGGCGATTGGACTCCACTATCATTAATTATAAATAAAAACTACTTGTACAGAATAAGTTTGATGATGAAAATTATTGACTGAAAATTCGTATTAGTATTTGTAACTGTTGGCAATAAACATCGGTCGGGTTGATTCTTAAATCCTTTAAATTAGCTCGTTGTGTCTGCTGGAGCCCTTGATTGTTTGCATGCCGGAAAAACTTTGCATCGATATTTAACCTACTTCCTCGTAAGCTAGCAAGCTGAAAATTTACAGGCAGACCTGTGCTGATGATAAAAATAAGGTATCAAAATTTCAGATCGATCGAATGTACTGTAATTAAATTATTTGATTTTTTCTATTATTTTATTTATCTATATGTATCATGTTAATTTTTTAAAGGGAGTGTCGTGGTGCGAATAATAGTGAACAGTCTTTCCTGTGCGCAATAAGGTGCGTATTATTAAAAATATATTCACGATAGGTGCGCATGATATTAAACGTGTTTTACGAGACATAACTAAAATGTTGTATTTTCGGATTGTTTTGAGATGCGTATTATAATGAACATCCTTATAGTTATGTCTAAAATATATAAAGGATTTATTGTAAAAAACCTTTTTGTTGTTATTGTTGTTGTGTTTTTTAAGGGGGGGTCTGGGGAGGGGGGTTAATCCTTGCTAACATATTAATAATAGTTACTTCATTTTATTTTTAGCCTTTCATTTAAAAAAAAAAATTATTTAACAATGTATTACTGAATGGCTTGCTGATTTGTTTAACAGTAATAGTAATATAATAGGTAAGGCACCAGTAGTAGTAAGTGGTATAAATATTGAAACTCTTTTTACTTAGTCGGGAATATTTGGTGGGCTGTCAATAATTAGACACTAATCCTAACCTCATATATTTTTTTAAAAAATATAGATAATTGAAAAGACAAATGCGAAAGAAAAAAAAAAACAAAAAAGAACTTTTTAACAAACGTGCTCAACTGAAACTCGAACCCCATACCTGATAACTTACAGCATAACAAGACTGTGCACTACCACGAAACCATAAAAAAATGATGTTAAAAGAATTTTTAAAAATCTGATATCAAGAGCTATTAAGTGCTGGTTTTATTTTGATTCGTCAGCATCCTTCTGTCTCGCAAGACAATGGTACATCACCGTTGGTGTGATGTGCATTTACTCGTGTGGCTGTGCAGTTCTATCCTTGAGTGACAGTCTTTAACACAACTTTTACACATGAATTATGTATTTCATAGTGTTTTGGCCTTTCTCCTAGCTCTTCTGTCTGTAGCCTCCTTCATCCTTCGCTCCTCAGCCTTCATTTACAACTGTGTGCCACTTAGATCAGTCTTCTGCCTTACACAGCCAGTCACTTTTGCGTATTCTGGCTGCTTTCTTGTCAATTTGGCAGACATCTTTAAGTCGCAGACGTTGGCGACCTGTCTTCCTCTTTCCATATGCCAGTTTTCCATATAGAAGGTCATTGGGGATGTGACCAAGGTTCATTCTTTTTACATGTCCAAAACATCTCGGGCGTCTTTCACAAAGGGCTGAGAACATGCATTGGATATTGGCATGCATCAGGACCTCATTATTTTGCAATGTATCCTGCCATTTAATGCCAAGGATGTGACACAGGCACCTCAAGTGGAAGCTATTAAGTTTGCGCTCATGGGATGTATCAGTGTTCCATGTCTTGCTTCCGTATAGCAGCGCACTGATGACGCAGGCTCGATAGATAAACAGTTTGAATTTATTCGTTAGCTTGGTGTTTTACCAGACCCATTTATTAAGTTTAGCCATTGCCTTGCCAATTCTACAATTTATATCCTCCTCAATAGACAATGCATTAGGGACTTTTGACCCCAAGCCCCAAGTAGTTTTCATTGTAGATATTAATGGTAGGAGGAGAACTTGTGTCTTGGGCCATGATGTTTGTCTTTTTCAAGCTGATTTTCAGACCAAATTCTTTGCAGGCGTTGGAGAAGCTTGACACGAGTTGTTGCAAATCAGATTCTGTCACTAAATTTGCATCCTTTAGGTCCTGGTGGATATAGCCCTGTTCCCAGCAGAGGGTCAGAAGCTTGTGCAAAGGTTGTAGTAAAGCTGTCTTGCCACTCTTTAGATCTTCTGGTGGTATGCCATCATTGCCACGGGCTTTTCCACAATCTAGGCAATCAATGGCGTTGCTAAGCTCTTCTTGTGTGGGCACGACATCACGTTCTTCCATGGGCGGCATAGCGGGAATGTCATCTAGAGCTGGAGACTGAGGTAACTGTTGCATGAAGTTCCAGATAATGCTTAATCCACCATTTCAGCTGCCTTGTCTTGTATAATTTATCCACTCTTTGACTTTAGGGAGGGGGCAACCTTGGACGTCAAATGGCCAGTTGCTTTTTTTTTTCATACTTGGCTTTGGCATTCTCCATGTCTGCATCTGATTGTATGCTGGAGCAGAGGTTAAGCCAGTAGGTATTGGCGCATTGACGTGCGACATTTTGGGCATGTGACTTGGCAGCTTTCAAGACTTGCAGCCATTCGGGTGTAGGATTTTCCTTGAAGGCCACAAGAGCTTTCCTTTTGGCTTCAGTGACAGGTTTCATCTCGTCCCAATGTGCATCAAATCTGTCCATTTTTATGTGGACTTTATCTGTTAAATGCATCTAATGCTGATGTATAGATCATGTATCGTAGATACGTCCATTAGGAGAAAATGGTGCCGTGTGAATACTTTTTTGAGAGACTTTCATGCACTTGTCAATGAACGTCACGGGGTCTTTCATATAAAAGGTGTTGATATTGATGTTTTCTTTGATGGTACGAGTTTTTCCTCATTATTCGTACCTTGCTGGCCACAAGGGAGTGATCTGTGTCATAATCGGCACTGTGATAGCTGCGAGTGAGTAGGGCGCTAGCCAGTTGTGCACGCCTGGTGATGATGAGGTCCAGCTGGTGCCACATGCGTGATCGAGGATGTCTCCAAGATACTAGGTGCATATCCTTGCACTTAAAGAATGTGTTGGCTACACACAAGCCTCGTGAGCAGCACATTTCCAGCCGCATATGTCGAATCTCATTTATCTTTCCCCTTCCAAACAGACCAAGGCATGTGGGCCGGGTGGCTTCGTGTTTTTGATTGGTTGACTACCATTAGTTATCTCCCGTAGTACCTGTTATTTGCACTCGACTATCAATATATATTTCCTCTTTATTTTAATTCATAACATTATTCAATAAATTAAACAACCCGTAAAAAAAACTATAAAAAATATAAATTTCTCATATATGACACATAACTAAAACTATTGATTATGTTCACTATAATACGCACTGCGCGACGAACATTCACAGACTGAACTCCCAATGCTATGAAAAACACGGGTATGTGGTCATCGATAGCTGGAGTGAACTTTAGTGACTCGTGGAGGTCAACAATAGCAGACGCTAAATAGGGATACATAGAGATAAACTAAAAATTCATTAATTTAATTACGGTACCTTTGATCGATCTAAAATTTTGATACAATGCATTGTTATGTGACTAAAGTCTGTGCGCAAATTTTCAGCTCCATAGATTTATGGGAAGTGGGACACTTTTGACTTTTGTTTTTCAGCCCGCCCAAAGACAGACACAGAGACAAAACGGAGAAATTAATGTAAGGGATTTCATAATATGATAAACTTTTCGATTTGGTTGCGGAGATTTTCTAGCCTCTACTGAACCAACTTATATCATTTTACAATCTACCATCATAGATGTTCACCAACCATCCATCATATCCATGTCTCTAACATACACTTCATGCCTGGATAGATCAATATGAAGTCTTGAATGAAAGGCTACTGGCATGAATTAAATTTCAAAGTTTTCAAACTATTCAAGCAGATTACAATTGTCACTATAAACTTTTTTTGGGTGTAATTTCTAAACAGATCGTTAACACTTTTGACCAGGACCAGCAATACAACAAACTCCATCGGGTATCTAAGTCGGAGGAGAGCTGCGAAATGAAACTCCACACAGCAAACAGCCAGTGTCCAGTACTGTCCAGGCGTTGAAACCTTCTACACTCTACACCACGCTTTCGAAGCTCATGGCCGTTCTTTAGCCAGTTGTACCTTGGTGCTACCATGATTGAGAGAGAGAGAGAGAGAGAGAGAGAGAGAGAGAGAGAGAGAGAGAGAGATTTACTTGGCTTCCCACATTAAAACTGTCTGCAATGGGGCTAGCAAGACTGAAGACTTCGTGAGGCTAAATTTCCGGATCGGTAACCGTATGATAAAAAGATTATTTTATTAAATGATGCAGCAATACAAAAACGTATTCAGATCGTAGTGAATCTATATTTTGGAATCAATTTAACCAGCAAGATTTCAACATGTTGGGGTGGTTAAACGGCGGTCAACTCGTTTCGTCCGGAATAGCTATAGCAACAGGTAAGACAATGTACTGAACACATTGGGTTGGTCAACATAAATAACATTAACAATTACCCAGGCACTTCATGTTATTTAAGAAAAAGATTGGGCTGCTCCACTAGACCCAGCATAAAAGAAAAACTCGGGGCCGTAGTTCCCTAATGCCCAAGACAATGACAAGACCACAACAGTGAGTGCCAAGGTGCCGAGGGGCCGTAGTCCCCTAAGACAATGACAAGACCACAAAAGTGAGTGCCAAGGTACCGAGGGGCCGTAGTCCCCTAAGACAATGACAAGACCACACCAGTGAGTGCCAAGGTCTCGAGGCGCCATAACGGTGCTATGAACTTGACATAATGTATCGTCTAGAACAGTGGTTCCCAAACTTTTTTTGCCCGTGGACCCCTTTTATAGTCAAAACTTGCCCACGGACCCCCAAGTGAAAACGCTAAATTATTTATTTAAATTTAATTTTTGTTTAATTTTTTTTTAAATGACCGGGATGAACTTGATGAGATTTATGTCTGGCTCAATTTTTGTGAGTAGCAAACGCAAATCCCAATGAGCAATAATATCTAGTAGGTTTCTTTTCTCTGTGACGAGGTTCATAACTGCACTGAATCAACAATCTACCAAATAGGAAGACGAGAAAGTAGTCAACAACTTTTGAACAATAACCCATAATGCAGGATTTACAATTGCGATTTTTTTTAAAAATCAGAATTTGTGTTATCCTTGTACAAACATTGGTTTAAGTTCCTCATTTGGTGATAATTCAATAATTTGCTCATGTACTAGTATTGACTCATCTATGTCTTGGATCTGAGTTTGTCCCTGAGCAAAAGGGTTCAACACCCAGTCGGGAATATCCTAATGAAGAATGTCCTCAAATCTTTGGTTCAGGTCTGCATGAAGAGCCGCTAAGTGTTGACAGTAGGCAAAGAAGTCTTCATTTCTCTTTGTAACTTCGAGAGATTATGAATCTGAAAACATTCTTCTCACCCCAAGTTTTGGTTATACAAAAAAGTTTTGCAACAAACGCAGATATTACGCTTTTAGTTTTGATTAAATTTAAATGTTCACCTTGTAGTTTCCAAATAGTTTCTTTAAATTTGGCAAACAAATTTGTCATGTGGGCTATGTCATTTTTTGAGATAATTAAATTTTGTCTCAAATCACTGTCAGGAATTCCAGCACTTAATAAGAGAGCATAAAATCGATTTAAACATACACTTTTAGCTAACAAATGTTCTTCTGTGTGAAGTAGTAAACGATTATAGTCTTCGTCATTTCCCAAACAAAGTTTTGCAAATAATATCTCATTGAAGGCATTCCTTCTGATTTTATTAACTGCTCCAATGACATAATCTATTGATCCATGCAAAACTTCACTAAGATTTTTGCAACTAAAGTATGTTAATGAATGACAAAATGCACTGAACATACATTAAGTACAGCTTGTTTTAAGTGTGCCAGAAAGCCTCGGTATCTTCCTACCATTGCCGGAGCACCGTCAGTGGCAACCGAAATTATACTAGTCAAGGTGTAGCTTTTTCATTGAAAAATCTCTTTTAATTAATTCAGTAAAGAACGCCTCACCTTTCGTATCAGTTTCCAAACATTTAGCAAACAACAGGTCTTGGCAAAACAGGTCTTCTTTTACAAAGCTTTACATAAGCTAAAAGTAAAGCATTATTTCCTGGTAAAGTGGACTCGGCAAGTTGTAGAGAATATTCAGATGTCTTTTTAGTACTCACATAAAGAATTTCCACACACTGAGTCATTTTGCTAATCTTTCTTTGGACTGAATTATTAATCAGTGAAATTCTTTTCGTGATGTCGAAAGCTGGTTAGTGCAACACAGTGCTTATCACCTCACTTACAGCTGGTAAAATAAATTCTTCACCAATTGTGTGTGGCTTTCCAGACTATGCAATCAACATATAAATATTATAAGACGCACACAGTCTATCTCATCTAGTCATCTCGCTTTGATGTTGTCCCAATGAGTTATTGAAGTGAGGGTGTTTTCAAATGTGTCTTGGACTGCTTCTAAAAACGTTAAATCTTTATCTTATTTATCACTATGGATTTTCATTAAAAGTTCCTCAAGCTTGTAAGGTTTCATAGAATCATTCGACAAAGTTTGATTACACAGAAGTCACATTGGTAAAATACAATTTCCTTGTTTCTTGTAGGCAATTTATGCATGAAGCAGCATAATTGCAATGCTGTATAAAACTTATTTTGCTATTCTGCCTCATACTGCGCAATTTAAAACTTTGAAAATAAAAAAGGGGGATGCAGGAGAGATTTCTATGTTTCAATATACATTTTTATAAGGTTTTAAAAGCAATTTTTTAATGTTAACTACATTTTTAAAAAAATTATCAGAATATATATTAGAAAATATTTTAAAATTTTATTTTGCTAACTTTCTAAAAAGGTGTTTGGTCGAATTTTGAATTTTAAAAAATCTTTTATCTTATCTTATGTTATCTATTACAGACGCTTCTTCTGTACAGAAGATTATTGTGTCCTACGTATATCTATGGTTTGCTGCACTCATTCATGTATTTAGAATCGTCAAATCATATCAAATGTGGTATCAATGTAAAGCTGGATTCTTCCTGCCTCGGATAAATATAACTTACCGATACGTCACAATTTACCCAACCCTGCAATTATTTCCGTTTAAAGATTGTATTTTTATGACCTACATATAGGGTCTCCGCCTTTCTCACGCAACAAACTTGACAAACCTTTCAATTAACCAAGCATTTTGATTGGTTACAGCTGTTGGATTATCGTAGTTCTTTTTCTGTTTTAGGTCTAACAACTTTATTTTACTCTGGACCTAAAAATTTCTACAACAGTATATATTGTTTATTTTTATTTCCGTAATAATTACAAAACATAATTTTATTGATTTATACTAATAATTTAAAACCTTCCGCGGACTCCTTGACGTTGTTCAGGGACCCTTAAATCAATTTTTATTGTCCACGGACCCCCTGAACGGTTCGGCGGACCCCTGGGGGTCCGTATGGACCACTTTGGGAACCACTGGTCTAGAACAAGCAGCCTACAACGTTATTCGTGCTGTAATTATTTCACGTGATTGATAGTGGGCTGAAATTTGGCAGTCATTGATGCCTTACAACAAGGTGGGTAATTGTTTTGGCTTGGGGACCGCCTTGTGGTACCTGATTTTAGCGGAGGACCGCACCGTTTAATATGATTGTATTCTTAGGTTAACGTTACATTTCCCCAAAATGGTGTTTTTTTTTTTTTTTTTTTTTTTTTTTGTTGTTGTTGATATCACTTTCAGATTTTATTCGTCAAATACGGTAATCATTTCATAACACAATAAACACATTGCTTTCTAGTTTGTATTATCAAAGAAATCGTATTTGTGTGTCCATTCGTCAATAAAAACACGTGATTCATCACAAATATTACGCTTTTTTTTTAAATAGTTAATGGTCTCACTCAATTTAATTTGGGAATGTAAATAAAAAAGAAACTGGCTCAGTGAGTTTTTACACTCCGTGACGTCACAACGCTACTGATTACCCTGCCTGGTCACGCAAATTGACGTAGCTGCTCTAATGGAAAACACGAGACGAACTTTTGGTCGAAGACATAAAGAAAAACTGTTCAAGGCGGGATTTTCTGAATGCCTTGGCAGGCAACAAAAACCTATGTGGTGAGCCGCATGTTGCCCGCGGGCCGCACTTTGTTCACCCCTGCCTTGAAGCTTACTTACAAACGTAAGCAGGTTTAAATTTAACCTCATGTATTATATTTGGGTCGGTTCTTGGGGACCCAGAATATTTTCTCTAGTATCAGCTACCTTAGATTCCCAATGTATATCAAAACTTTTAAAAATAATAATGCTAATTTCTAAACCACACTTTTTTGACGCGAAAACTTAATGATGCAAATAAATAAACAAAGAGAAGGAGAGAGACAGGGAGACAGGTATAGAGAGAAAAAGGCAGAAATAGAAAAAGAGATAAGGGGAGATAGCTAGAACGATTACAAAAACAAAACAAAACAAAAAACACAACAACAAGGGAAAAAACATAGCTAAATTGTGATAGTTTGTGCTAGCGGACACACTGGAGGATATTTAATTTTATATGGCCCTCTGATCGTTTACTTTCTCATTTTTTTTAAAAACTCTGCCACTTCCGAGCCAATCAAACTATCTTGATGGCTTTGTCAGAATTCACCCCCACCCACCCACAACCCCCATCCTAAATCTTTCCGGTGCACTGTTAAGTATGTAACACAAGCTTCGTGCTGTGGCGGCTCCTTAAACATCCACTAAGTGTTCATGTCCTACCAAGTTTAAAACATATAGAATTTTGATAGCTCTACTAATTTACACAAGGCACGTTTCCCTGAGTCTCTATGGTACCATTAAGTAGGCTGTCCTTGGCCACTCAAATACTTAACATACTTAAGAGTTCGTTCAACGAAATATTTACTTTTCTATCTCTGTTTGAGCTGCTTATCTCTTTCTTCGTATCTCACCGTTTGTTTATCTATCTATCTATCTATCTATCTATCTATCTATCTATCTATCTATCTATCTATCTATCTATCTATCTATCTATCTATCTATCTGTCTATCTTTCTGTCTGTCTGTCTATCTGCTTGTCTGTCGAGATGCCTATGTATGTATTTAGGTATGTATGTATGTATGTATGTATTTATGTACGTGTGTATGTATGTATAGATGTATGTATCACTCTAGCTAGCTTGCTAACAATTTATCTATTCATCCATCCATACATTCATCTTTGAGAATTATAACTGTCAACCATCTAAAACCTAAACATGAAGGTCATACGTCCAAGGTAACATTAGTAATTCTTCTGGACATTGTTGGTCTTTTTCTTCTATCAGAACGCACCTGATAAAGCATTCCGGCACCATTTTTCCACAGATTTTTTTTATATTACTGCCTGGAATTGAATGTTTGGCCTTACTGTTCTTTCAGCTTGTGTTAAATATGCGTCGACTATCGTGCTTAAGTTTTTGAATACTCTCTGTGCCAAGCTCGGGCTATCTTACTCTGAGTGACTTATCGGGTAGCTCTATGCTCAGTGACACAAAGAGAGTCACTAAGTCTAATGTGTCCAGCAACATCTGATGGGGTGAGGGGGGGGGGAGAATGTGTATTAAACGGACTTGTGGCAATTCAATGACTTATCAAACCTTGGTACTTGGTGTGAGGCCCCTAAGGCCTCGTATTAGTTCTATTGAACAGAAAGCATATCATGTGTTATACTGTTAAACATAATGACTGTTGGATATTTGCTTTAAATCTGTCTTTTATCAAATAGATTTTTATTGGAGTAGAACTTTGAACACGCATTTTTATACATGCATTATTATATATTATAAAAGCGCATCTCTAAGTTTAAAAGTTCAATTCTGTTAATTGGCGAAAAGTCCAAAAAGGTTTTTGGGAATTGAAAAAAAAATATTTAAATGTTGACAAACATGTTTTAAATTGTGAAAAGTGTGTTTGGAGTGTTAAGAAACATGTTTTAAAATAGCGTGTCATGTTGAATCTACATCTATCTATGTGTGACGATGTTAGTAGTTAGTGTAATCATAATCTACATCTATCTATGTATGACGATGTTAGTAGTTAGTGTAATCAGATTGCCAACCCAAACCATGTACTTATTTTTAAAACTATTTAAAAGCACCTCCCTCTAAAGAGGGTCAAAGTTCAACTTACTCTCAAAGGCACATCATAGTCAACTTAGATGTATAAAATAATTTCATAGACAACAAGAGAAAAATTACAGTACATCGCTATCTATAAAATGCCCCCCCCCCCCCCAAAAAACAAAACAAAACAAAACAACAACAACTCTTGGCGATACGATGTTTTATACCTCATTTTGGCACCTTTATACCTTAGCGCCCGGGGACATATCTGCCCGCCTTTCGCTACGCCACTGATTTAGGGCAATTTCCATCACTCACCCCACCACGTACATTTGCCCCAACGCACCTGCTGTCATTGAACGATTTACTAACATGTAACATATGCTGACACTAGGTTTCATATCATATTAATATGTGAGTAATACATGATAGTCATGCTCATTAGCATCACCTACACTTAAGTGCAAATAAATTAAAATTTCTTCCATTTACTCGCATATAAATGTCATACATTCTGGCGCATTAATGTCGTCCATTTACGCGCACATAAAAACTCCAGTTTGTGATAATTCTAGTCTTGTACGTGTAACCAGTTACCGATATATGACAATAAAAATCTTAGAGCTGCACCCGTTTAAAAGCAAATAATTTCATTCATTAAAACGCACACAGTTACAACACAATGTCATCATCGTAATAATACAGAGAATTATTTTAAGATAGCCAAATAAAATATGCGGTCGGTTAAAAATATTGATTTTTATTTCTTCTTTTAACTTCACATATGAAATATCCGTCAATTAAGTGACAACAAACTTTTTGAAACGACGTCAATAGTAATAATAACAATAATAATAATAATAATTTCTATAGCGCTGGAATACCATTTAGAATAACCACAGCTTTTGCAATCAATTTTTATGGAATGCCATCTGCTTTCTTCAAACGACATATGATCAAGGAAGGTCTTAAAATGTCACACAACGTCATCAAATACCCTTACAAGAAAGTAAATGTCAACAGATGACATCACATGTCAATACTAGCATAATGATGCACTATAGAGGTTAACTAATTAAACTATAATTTTCATTCAACCAAATATAATATGTTCACCATTAAAATATTATTTCTCTGAGTTAAATGTATTTACCCCGTAACCAATCAATCCTGCCATGGATCAGTCAATTAGTCCTCTGTATACAAACATTTATGTAACCCAAGGATTCTGTTTACTTGTCTTCCTTAAGTTGTTGCCTGAATGTCATTTTCAGGCCAGAAGAATTGTTTTTTGGCCTTAACCCAATTGGTCTGTCTTACCTTGACCTTAACCCAATTGGTCTGTCTTACTTTGGCCTTAACCCAATTGGTCTTTCTTACTTTGGCCTTAACCCAATTGGTCTGTCTTACTTTGACCTTAACCCAATTGGTCTGTCTTACCTTGACCTTCACCCAATTGGTCTGTCTTACCTTGACCTAAAGTTCCGATGTTCCCATTTCAAAATAAGACTTCTTTAAAAAAGCTTCGGAAATGCTATTCCTTGAAGTCTTTATTCTTTTCCTTTATAAACAATAATATTTATTTTTAAAAAACTATATCGCCAGAAGCCACATTGATCAATGGTTTCTTTGTGATTTCCCGAGACAAAGATAGAAAAGAGTACAACCCATAACATACAACAAATGTAGTACAACCCATAACATACAACAAATGTAATACAACCCATAACGTACAACAAATGGAGTACAACCCATAACATACAACAAATGGAGTACAACCCATAACGTACAACAAATGTAGTACAACCCATAACGTACAACAAATGTAGTACAACCCATAACGTACAACAAATGTAGTACAACCCATAACATACAACAAATGTAGTACAACCCATAACATACAACAAATGTAGTACAACCCATAACATACAAATGTAGTACAACCCATAACATACAACAAATGTAGTACAACCCATAACATACAACAAATGCAGTTCTATAAATGAAAGCAATGCCTGTCTTACCTTCAAGCGAAAATCTTGATTAAAGACGAACATTCTGGAAGAGCGATCACAAACGGAGACAGGTAAAACCAACACTTTTATTTAAAACACCAGTTGACCTAATTACAATGTTTAGATTAAAATCCCCGAATCACAAAAATTTCGAGAAATGACATCATCTTAAAATAGCATATTTTGTTGTTGTTTTTTTTTTGGCGTGTCCTCTTACACCGATATCACGATCAAAGAAAAAATTTCACTTCAAACATAGCCCATGAACAAAATGTCATCTATTTCTAAACTGAACTAAAATATGCAGTCCAAAAAAAAAAACAACAAAAAAAACCCAACAAACTTTCAAATTAGAGCTTGGCAGCTTTAAAAAAGATGTTTAAAAGATTCAGAAAATATGTATATGTGTATTTTTCTTTAGGGCCCCACCCACTCAGTACTCTTAAACCCCTCGACTTGGTCACAACACAGGGGTGTGTCATCATCCAATCCCGTAAGACTTTTAGTCGGCCATTTGCAATCACTTACTCTCCAACTCGGGCTATGTTCATTTTACAAACAATCTTTATTTTTACCCACGATTTATTCTAATTCATGTTTTCCATTTAAGGTTTACTTAGACTGATATATATTTTTTTCACTGACCATCTGGGAACGAAGTTTTTGTAATTTTCACCAATTTACCTCTGGGGCACTTTTATCAGGTAAGTGTTTTAAACAAACGTTTTAACAAAGTGTTCAATAAATATTTTTGCGCATATAAATATCTACTGAACAAAAAGCTATAGATTCTATGTTTCCATAATAACATCTCAATTTTCCAAATAGATTACACAAAGGTTCCTATTACAAGAGCTCCACTTTTTAAACAACAGCCCTGTCTCAAAAAGCAACTTTATTATCTTTTCTTTAACAGCTCGATTTTGGAATCTTAAAAACACAATAATACTTCCTCTTTATTAAGTATCCCAATCGTAGAAACCAACGAACCGCATGGAACTAAAATAAATTATATTTTTTAAAAAGCTTATACTAATACGCAAACAATATCGAAGACACATCTATCGAGGAAAGGCGAATGGGCGGAATCCATGTGTTGTAGAAAGTCCATCGAACCATTTATATTCTTGTCCTATGTTGTATACAATAAAAACACGAGCTCACTGTATTATGTTCAAAATACCCATGTCTTATCTATAAAGAGGCCCCTATACAGAAGATTATTGCGTCCACAGACCATGCCGGTCTGATGACAAGTGACGTTGCGTTCACAGGCCAAGGCTATGAGGGTCCCACGCATTACCCAGCCACCTTTGTTTCTCTAACTAGTGTTAGATACACATTCGGATCTGGGTGGAATCAGGGTCACCCCCTAACCCCGGCTACTTGTTAGGACTACGGGGACACATGTATGACCCCAAAAAGCTTGTCTCGGTGTCGCCTTCAATGGGGAGACGATTTATAAATATTCAGTGTGACGTCATAGTTGAGTAATAACTAAATCAGCCATACCACTGGGTGAAGACAATACACAGTTAAGTTATTTATTACCTTTTATCATCAAAGTTCATTTTATCTCATTTCTTTAATCTCAAGTCTTATTATTCAAATTCAAAGTGAACGCGCTATTGACAACTTCAAACATTTAACATTTTATTTAAGCAATGAACACTTTAAAAAATAACTATTCACAGTGAAGTTTTAGGAGTGGCAGAAACTTCTTGTGCAAGGAACAAGCTATTTGTGACTGCTATTGTACCAAACATACAGATCACAACCCATGGTAACTTATTGTTCTCAAGCACGCAGTTCTGCGCAACTGTCCGCCATGTTTTGGATCAAGGTCCCCGCTCAAGCTGCGTCGTGTTATCTGATTGGTTTGTTTCTAGCACGTCACGTGACCTTGCCAAAATTTTTAAAATTTTTTTTTTTATTATTGTCACTACCTTTGAAATCAAAATAACCGACTCTTATCTTCAGCGCTGCTTTAGGGGTCACGCCCCGCAGTGACAATCTACAACCGACCAATGGCAGCGACGCGCACAGACGTCCTATCGAGCACCAGTGAACAAGGAGGAAAAATCTTAATCCCTGGTCCATGACCAACGAATTATTGTCGGGTTATTCTATTCCTTCCTAAGCTCTTTGATTGCTTTTTTATATACATTACAAATAATAAATATATTTTTTCTTTTTGTTAAATTTCTGTAATTTTTCTCTCGCTGTTGAATAATTTTGTGCAGTTTCTTCTTCGTTCCTTAACTCTTAAAAAAATGCTTATCCCTTCAAAAATGTTGTATCTCATTCTTTAAAAAAAAAAAAAAAAGACTTACATAAATCAGGGACAAAACTAATGTTATTTTTAGAATGTTAAGCCCTCTAATTTCAATGCTCCCGCCACCCACACGCTCTCCATGTTTTCTTTAATTTGTCACCATCTGTTAGGCTAATCTTTGATAGAATGTTAGTCTCATGACGGTTAATCTTTGATAGAATGTCAGTCTTATGACGGCTAATCTTTGATAGAATGTCAGTCTTATGACGGCTAATCTATGATAGAATGTCTGTCTAATGACAGCTTCTTTCTAATGGTTGAAATTTAAAGGACCTGGCTCTCCCATAGCCAGCAGCCGCGGTAATGACAGATGAAAATAATAAATTAAAATGTAGTACAAAGGAATAATATTAACATAATAACATAGTAGCCGAGGAGCGAAGAATGGAGGAAGCTGCAGACAGAAGAGCTAGGAGAAAGGCCAAAACATTTGGAAGCACAGAACTCGTGTGTAAAAACTGTGGTAAAGACTGTCAATCAAGGATAGGACTGCACAGCCACTCGAGAAAATGCAACCCAACATAAAGGTGACGCACCATCGTTTCGCGAGACGGAAGGATGCCGATTAGAATAACATTAACTATAAGTCATTGAAATAATATGATAGGTAGATTCAATCCCCATCCCCCACC
>MUZC01000112.1:32679-74428 GCA_002072015.1 Radix auricularia | reverse complement strand
ACATATCAGAGAAGTGACTATAACACATATTTGAGGTAACTAACATATCAGAGAAGTGACTATAACACATATTTGAGGTAACTGACATATCAGAGAAGTGACTATAACACATATTTGAGGTAACTAACATATCAGAGAAGTGACTATAACACATATTTGAGGTAACTGACATATCAGAGAAGTGACTATAACACATATTTGAGGTAACTGACATATCAGTGAAGTGACTATAACACATATTTGAGGTAACTAACATATCAGAGACGTGACTAACATATCAGAGAAGTGACTATAACACATATTTGAGGTAACTAACATATCAGAGAAGTGACTATAACACATATTTGAGGTAACTGACATATCAGAGGAGTGACTATAACACATATTTGAGGTAACTGACATATCAGAGAGGTGACTAACATATCAGAGAAGTGACTATAACACATATTTGAGGTAACTAACATATCAGAGAAGTGACTATAACACATATTTGAGGTAACTGACATATCAGAGAAGTGCCTATAACACATATTTGAGGTAACTAACATATCAGCCATTTACCAACTATCTCAAAGTCTTGAGTCCTTGCCCAATATAATAAAGTGCCTTAAGTAAACATAATTTCTCGATTAATAATGAAACAATCCACATGATAACGGAGGTGTTAAGATGTCATGTTGTATAGGGTTATGTTAAGATGTAATGTTATATAGGGTTATGTTAAGATGTCATGTTGTATAGGGTTATGTTAAGATGTCATGTTGTATTGGGTTATGTTAAGATGTCATGTTGTATAGGGTTATGTTAAGATGTCATGTTGTATTGGTTTGTGTTAAGATGTCATGTTGTATTGGGTTATGTTAAGATGCCATGTTGTATTGGGTTGTGTTAAGATGTCATGTTGTATTTGGTTATGTTAAGATGACATGTTGTATTGGGTTGTGTTAAGATGTCATGTTGTATTGGGTTATGTTAAGATGCCATGTTGCATTGGGTTATGTTAAGATGTCATGTTGTATTGGGTTATGTTAAGATGTCATGTTGTATTGGGTTATGTTAAAATGTCATGTTGTATTGGGTTATGTTAAGATTTCTTGATCAATGTCCCCTCTAAGGATCATTATTTTTTGTGTAATATGTTAGCAATTTTACTGCTCGGTAATTCTAAACTACTGCGCGACGTCGGTCAGATGTCTGCACAGCCGCTCAGCGTAAGGGAAACATTGGTCACAATGTATTAGGTGTTTACTTGCATAATGCATCAGGTGATTTTAAATTGCCATGCAGAATGGGAATAGACATTACCATTTATGTATAAATGTTATGATATTTCTGGGATGTTACGTTAACTTGTATAGAGATGTTGTGATATTGTCGGGATGTTACGTTAACTTTTATAGAGATGTTGTGATATTTCTGGGATGTTACGTTAACTTGTATAGAGATGTGTGATATTGTCGGGATGTTACGTTAACTTGTATAGACATGTTGTGATATTTCTGGGATGTTACGTTAACTTGTATATAGATGTTGTGATATTTCTGGGATGTTACGTTAACTTGTATAGAGATGTTGTGATATTGTCGTGATGTTACGTTAACTTGTATAGAGATGTTGTTATATTGTCGGGATGTTACGTTAACTTGTCATGATGTACTTCACGATGCTAAAAATACTTAAGTTGTAAAAAATACTTTTAAACTCTCAGGCTGTTTGCTATGATGTTGATCTTTATTTTTAATGTAGCTAACGAAAGAGAAGTTTACGTGCCTGTCCTTGCTAAGCTCTTCCCATTAAAAGGTAAAAAGTCAAAATACATCACAGGTTGAATAGCTCTACTAAGATCTATCAACATTTAAAACTCTAATAAAAATACATGAATTGAAATAACACCATCGATATGTGTAATACACAGTCATCTTTTATATAGAACAAATTGTTTTTTTTAAAAAAAAAGCATAGATGAGATTTGATATGATAATTTTGATACGATTCTTTAGTTTCGCTTTGGCTAACATGTGACACCCACCCTAGCCACGCCTCTGTTCGCTATAGCTAACATGTATATTCCGCAGAGGAGACGAAATTCGCTTTAGATGTTGATGAATAAATCACATATTAACTAATTTTGATTGTTTTATTTTGTTCAAACTTTATAATATCATTTTCGCAGCCTTTTTGCAAGTCTTTCAATGTTTGAAATTTGACATAAAGACTAATGAATATAATCAATTATTTGGTAAGGCCATTTATTTCCACAGTCATTTTCCAAATTTTCACATTTATTTCCATAGTCATTTCCCATATTTTCACATTTACATCAGCAACATAAAACGAATTGATTTCAAAGCAACATTTTTAATAATTAATTATTTTTTTCAGCTATAAGGACTTTTCAAAAAACATTTTTTTGATGTTAACTTGTTTAAAACCAAGCTCTGGCAACCAGGTCTCGAGCCAGCACTGTGCATTATGTGTTCAGATATTTCATGAGCAACGAACTGGTCGTGCAAACATTTCCAGTCAAGTGATGTTGATCGAAAGACTCAAGCATGAATGAAGTCAGCAGAGCGTAAAATGGATTTCAGAGGTGGGCTTTTCATGATGACTTTTTAAAGGAAAAAAGTAAATTAGCACAAAACTTCATAATAATTCGACCATTGAGAAGATTTCAAACACTCCAGTGACATAAATGTAGCTCCCGGTGTTGTGTTGAATGCATGTCTCAGGGTTGTATTAAGAAACAAAAAGGAGAAAGAACGATGGCAAGGGCTATATTGATAAGAAGAAGGTGTGTCTATAGACATTGTATGGTGCTTGCCGTTTCTTTCTTGCGAGAAACCATAAGACGAAATTTTTAACTACAGAAGTGTCTAGTTATGAGATTTTAAAAAATATTATCTAAATTTGAAATTGATTTTCTTAAACGCCATTGGTTCTTTCTTTATGAAGACGGCCCAACAATTAGAGTCAGGAAATAGCAGAAACTGAATGGGTTTAGGGTCGAAATTGCCAAAAAATCACGGCACTTATTAAAATGCAATGTTTAAAATTATAAAAGAAAGAAACTTCATTTTGAAGTTTACCGTTTTGACTGAAAGAAAGCAATGAAGTGGAGGGTAGGCGTGTGAATTCTAATTTTCTCTGATTAATGTCGTCATTATTCAGCACAAAAATGTTTCCCGTTAAACAAAAATCTCCCCCAAAAATTAGCGTAACCCCACCTCAGATGAGTGAATACAAGGTTTGTGCTGAACCTCCAACCTACATATTGTGAAAGATTTGGTCACACACTTGTAAACTTATTATCCAAACACTGAACTCCAAGTCAGAATGCAAAACTAGTTATGTTTAATTCATCAACATCTTTACTATCTTATCAAACTAACATTCGTGTCTACTCAATGTGTTCCTAACTCTGTCCTATCCCTACATCTCTCTCCGTCTGTCTGTCCCTGTGTCCCTAACTGTGTGTTCGTCAGTGCATCCCCTTTATACCCGTTGGTCTCCGCACCTATACGGTCAAGCTTGTTGACTTAGCCAATCTCTGGCGAGACTACCACACCCAGGCCTGCTGCCGTCCACAAGCTTGCCTCGTTTCTCGCCCGTACCGCTGGCCCGTGGTCAATCCCCGTCCACATTAAAGGACCCAAGCTTGTCGTCCGTCACCAGGATCCCAGGTTGGCCTCGTTCCTCGGCCGCACCCGTCCAGCTTCAAAGGACCCGTCCCTCTGGGCGCCGACAATTTGCCCCCAGGGCCTCCACAATACCCTGACTTTGGTCAAACAACGTCAATCTCATTGGGTAAGGAACTATTTCGGGGGGGGGGTAGGCCACGCTAACATTATTCTTTCTCTGACAAAGAAGAATAATTCAGAGTTGTATTTTTATGTTTATTGTTGTTTTATTAATTGTGCGTGTGCTTGTATTAGTTTTTAGTTTTAGTTTTTAAACATTGAACAAATCTTAAACTATAGTTTTAATAATTGGTAGATTCATATGCAAATTGAAACAAAAGAAGATTTTAAAAAAGTTCCACAACTCTCATTTCTTGACAGTCATTCAAAGACGGTGGCTCCTCCTGGCTCTCTTTGTTGCCGTGTGCATCATCTTGAGACAGCACTACCTCATGGCGGTGACCTCCCTCCACTCCACTACGGCAGTGTCATCGTCCTGGACGTGTGACGTCGTCAGCTTTGACAAAACGTTGATAAGAGATGAGGGTAAAGGTCAAAGGTTGGTACGATCAGGATCTCTCTTGCGCATGTCTAGCCCGTAGTTAATTTAAAAGAAAAAAAATATATTTGGCCCAAAAGTTTATTTTATTAAAGAAATATTTTTAGCTGCTTTTATGGTACATAAGAAAATTCCTTAAATACATCAGAAATCTGCGCGGTCACCAGCCACGCAGCTTAAAGAGATCTTTGCCAAGAAGTAGTCAGTGTGCCCATTACTAGCTGCTATCTGATTTAACAAGTAATAACTTGATGCCGCTGCGGTGTTTAGTGAATCGTCATGAGTCATGACTTCTATTAAAATGAATGTAAATGAGTTAAAATTTTCAAACGTGCACATTTCCAAAGCGCTAATTGCCAACGGCAAAACTCTAAAGTACAAATTTCATATGTACATATCACAAACGTATTTTTAGCCAACGTATAATTTGCCAAAGGGAAATTAATTTAGTTCCTATCTCTAGTTTAAAAAATCCTCAGCACGTCTCGTAACTGGGTTGTTCTGGATGCCACGGTGACTCCGTGTCATGACGTCACGGCCTTCACGCAGCAAGATGATTGGAAGGTTCTCGTGGTGACAGACGTGCGACAACACATTACAGGCTGTCAGTGAGTGGCTGAAATTATCATCGCTTCTTTCTTTTAAATAAATGTTATTCTTTATTCCTTAAAAAAAAATAATTTACATTAACTCGTGGCGTCTGCTTGATTGATCCAAAAACTTTGGATCGATTTTTAACCCACTTTTCCGTATGCTAGCGAGCTGAAATGTTGCATGCAGACTTGTGATGACGATAAAAGTGATTTATTAAAATTTCACATGAATCAAATGTGCTGTAATTAAATTAATGCATTTCTAGATTAAATCTTTGTATCTATCTGTAGCATGTAAATTTTTGTGCTAGACTGTCACGGTGCGTATTATATTTAGCAACCTTTTTAATATTTTTCTGTCTCACAGTGTGGTGCGCATTATATTGACCATACTTTAAAAAAAATAAATTCCAGATCTGTAAATGGTTATCTTTGTCTGTCGCGCGTTGCGCATTATATAACATGATTTTATAACTCTTTTCTCGTGATCAATACGAGCTGAAATTTAACAGAAAGAATGCAGTAGTTTTTTCCTCTTAACTATAGACTATTTCCTTTAAATATAAGACATAACGGGACCCGGGTACCCGTTGCCATCTGATTACCCGGGTAGTAAAATTCCGCCCGGGTACCCGTGAAAATGTAACTTCAATGTCTATATTAACGGAGGCCAAACTTCGGCGGCTCCCATTCGGCTTTTTTTTTTTTTTTTTTTTTTTTTTGCGAAATAATTTTTCAAATGAAAATGTTTATTTGAAATAAATGCAGTAAATTACATCTACGGAGAAATATCTGTCAACGGGAAATGTATTATAATACATCTTTTTCTCTAAACGTGAAACAGAAATCGCCAACACAAAAAGGTTTTGGCGCTTTAAAAGAATCATATAGATAGGAAAATAAAAGTCCTCTGCCAAAAATAATAATGTTAGAGATGAAAGCGGCTGTTTGTTAGTAAAAAAATCCCTTCTGTGACAGTAACTTCCTTTGAAATACGCCGACTGATACTAGCTAATGTTGTTTATCTACAACCCCCCTTCTCCTCCCTTCATTCATATAACCCACATCCCTTGCATTCGCTTGTGCTTCTTGTGTGAATTAACACGTGTTGACCTAGAAAAACTGATGTACAAGGTTATCAGTATTTAAAGTTAATAAATTAATCAGTTTCTAACAATTTCAAATGGGTAAGTCGTCTGTCGTGGGGCGGGACTGCATAGAGATGAATGAGGCTGTGTTTGGTTTTGTTAATAAAAATATCCCTGCTTTAACATGAAAGTTACTTTGAAATACGCCGACATAGGATTTCCTATTGTAGACGTTGTTTATCTACCCCCTCTCCTCCCCCCATTCGATTGTTTTGCGTGTTCGTTACCACGTGTGCCTCCAATTATTAAAAAAAAATAATACACCAAAATGTATACTTTTTTTAAAGTAAAAAAATTAGTTACTAACAGTCTAAGAGGGGTAAGAGGCCATCCATAAATGACGTTTTGCACCTACGGAGGAGGCGATCATACATTTGTGACGAAGGGGGTGTGTGTTTTAGAAATGTGACGTCACATCAAAACGTGCAACTTAAAATGAAAGTTCCACTTAAAAACTTGAATGCTTACAATTTATTTATTGAAGATTTACATGGATTTACACGTGTATCGATTAAATAGAGTTCAACTGCACATAAAATACAGTCTTAAGTGACAATAAAGATATTTCACAAATGCTCATTTTCAAAAAGGAGGTACGACTTTTATAGGTGGGGGGCGGCTGCAAATCTTTGTTCTAAGGGAATTTTAAGTTTTTGTGACAATGGCGGGGGGGAGGGTATAAATCAGCCAAAATCATGTGACGTCACTTTTAGACGTTGGCCGTGTGGTTACTGAGAAATAAGGGGCATGGAAGGTGGCTAGGTTGCATAGTATAACTGTATGACGGGGAAAAATATGCGATGTTTTGAACGGGTATCCCGGTTACCCGTTCGAAATTTGGACGGGTACCCGGGTAGCATTTTCCAACAAAATTGACAGCCCTAGACATAACTAAAAAATCATGTTAAGCCTGGTCCCTTTTTGGACTCAGGACGTGTTAGCGCATTTTCGTATTATGTATCAGTACTTATGTTAGATATCAGCATTATGTAGTTATCAGTAATTGTGTTTAGATTTTAGACATATTTTTATGAATTTTCTTGTGTAATTAATATACCTGAAAAAAATTTATTTAAAAGTCATTTCTTTACATTTTAAAATTTTTTATTTTCTCTTTAATCTAACTACAAGTGGTTTGTTGTCACTGAAATAGGACTCATAAATGAAACATTCTAAATTGTAATCAGCTAATCGCCCAAATACTCCATCAATTGTTGTTTGATAGATCGTGGTTGCCAATCTTGTTGAAAGTAGTTGAATGTTGAAGCTTGTTTCGAAAAAGTTTTCAATTTCTGCCCCTGGGCCGCTAAGATCTTGATTGAAGTCACCACAAATGATGACGTAAAACTCTCTAAACTTTTACACATATTCTAATGACGTCAACAAAAAAAACAACTAATTCTTTTGCACGCTTTCGCACCACTAACCAATAACTTAAACTCTTCAATGCTTGAAAAACGATGTATTCGACTTCCGGCAATGGCGGCCGTTGCCTGCGCCAGTGTTATCTCTCGATTCGCAATGTTTTTTGGTAGTTTTAACGTTTTTTTTTTAACGGATCGAGTAACTGAGTGTTGATGCACAAATGGCAGGTCAGGACATACAAAAAACATATATACATCATGGGTCTAGGACTTATGGTTGCTGAGATCTAGGGTGATGACAGACGGACGGAAAAAACGGGTGCAATAGCGCATTCGACTTCTCGAAAATGCGCTAAAAATTATATTTGGATTGTCATGCGATGCACAATATAATGAACATAATGTTAGTTATGTCTCGCAGATTTCTATATAAAGCATTTATACTCTAAAACTTTGTTTTTTTACGAGTTTTTAAATTTTATATTAATAAGTACAGTAGCCTTTAGCTGTATGCATTTATTTACGTATATGTGTATGTGTAAATTTGGTTGACGTGAGATTAAAGGAAACCTCTGTAAAAGTTAAATTCTGTAGAAACTTTGGCATGTAACACTGTAGTAACTTTAGCATGTAACTCTGTAGTAACTTTGGCATGTTTCCTAATTGATACTTTTCAGGAAAACGTTATAGTTATACATTAACATATATTTATTATGGTGTAACAGAGCAATGAAAATATCCAAATAAAGTTAAACGATTTTTTACCTTATATCAAACTATTTACATATATTATATATATTGTGTACACACACACATATCAAAGAAGTCCCCCCCCCCCCACTTTCCCTCCAAATCTCACCAGGCGACATGCCACGATGAAATGATTCCGATTCGAAATCCGCCACTCATGCTGTGAACAATTAAATCTTTGAAAGACGCGCTATAAGCCTGGGACACGACAAGAGTTATAACTTGGTAACACAACTAGAAGTGACCCGCGGCGTAGCATATGCTGGAGACTTGCACATAGATAGTGCAAAGAAAGTGGGGGGGGGGAGAGATACGCCGACGCTGAGGGAAAGAGAGAGAGAGAGAGAGAGGGGGGGAGAGAGAGATAATGGATTAAAATTCTTCTTCGAATGTGTTCGTTCAAAAAAGTGTGCTTTAAAATGCGGTTGTGCATGTTTATCAGGATAGTGGCAAGGTGATGTCACATCAGTGGGATAAGGTGGCTGTGAAATTTGTGTGACATATCGACGTTGTCAATTGATGGTGCCAGAAAGTCATCACGTGTAAAAGGCAAATGAACTTCATAACAGCCATCACTGAGAACAACGGAGAGCACTTCGCAGATGTTGTCATAATGTTGAGAAACAAAGTTTGCAGCCATGTTGCGAAGTCATGTTCGAAAAAAGGGGGTAAAGAATGGGCTCAAACATATTTTTTTTTCTTCAATTAAAAAACAATGTCTCAGATGGAGCTTGGACCCAGAACCTCCCGCATGTTAGACGGATGTAAAAACCACTACACTACGAGATATAGGTTATTCTGTGAAGGAACAACGTAAGTGATCTCAAAAAATGCATCTATAGTCTCGATGACTCCACCCCATTTACTTGTCAATAATCTACTGATTGGTTGACCCTAGCGACGGCTATTCGTCATGCTTGTTTGCACATACTGGCTATGGGGAATTATATAGAGAGATGTTGCTGATGTATCTGCTTCTTATGAATCGATAGCGACTTTTTAAAAAATCTCCCAAGTCCCCAACAATGTCCCTTCATGGTTCGTTGGTACACGTTCAAAGTTTTTTATTTTTTTATTTTATATAACAGTGAGCAGAGTTGTAAAGCATTTTTAATGCATTATTTTACAAATTTTGCTGGGGGTTATTGGAAGCAGCTGCGCGGCATCTGCCAGATATCTGCACGACCACGAAGCCGCGCAGTTTAAAAAGAATATTGCCTCACACCCTTCTTCTAAGCCCCAACAACAACAACAGCAATAACAAAAAAAAAAAAAAAACCTTAGACATAGATTAACCCATGATAAAGAAGCCAAAACTGGTCAAATATATTTACATGGTTTGTATAGAAGAGTTGTGGTTGACTTCAGTTCGTTATTTTATCACTTATTAGACACAAATTAATGAACTGTTTTATTGAACAGGTCGGAAAACTGCATGCAGCTAACCTGGAAGAACATCCAGATGCATTTAAACAGATTCTCCTCCACACGTCTGCACAGCCGTCCGGCCAAGATTTTCGGCTTCCTCTACGTCATCATGAATGGCGCTGATTTCATCCTGGACGGCGTCTGCGGTGCCGGGGTCAGTGACATTTCAAACAACTTCCGCTTGTCCGAGACGCAAGCATCGGGTCTTTGGTATAACGCTAGTCAAACGTTCAACCCGTTCTATCACTGGGCGGGGCCAGCCACAGCACGACCAATAGAGTTTATGGACTTGTTGCAGAATGACGGCTATTCTCAAACAAAACTTCAGAACTCTGTTATGTTTTACGTCAGTGACTTTGATCGCATTCCGATCAGACAGGCCGTTACAATTTCTAACACAACATGCACCCGTGATCACACAGTTAAACCTAAAACCGATGTGTTTGAATCGCGGAGCGCACCTGTTGTTCTTGCACCGCAGACGTTTGCATTTTTGGGGACAGGGGCAACAGTTTTCTTCAAAGAGGCTTTTTGGTGGTTGTTTTCACCGTCTAATCTTGGCCCGAAAACCACCATTTTGTTTCGCGATCTCTGGATACATGAGGTAAGACGTTTAACAAACCTCAATGTTGGTTACTATTCAACTCCGTTGACATATGATAAACAATCCAACGTCTTGAAACCTGAGTGCGACTCAAGTCCTGAATATCCTACAGGCAACAAGCGATCTCTGGTAGACTGCGTCGAGTCCAAGCGATGCCCGGAGGATTCAGATCCCATAGAGTGCTCAATCGCCATGGCTTACAGGATCATGACGTGCCTTCTACCAAACGACACAAGTGCAAACGAGACGATGGTTACAGCCCTGGCGTGGATGGAGGACTTAATTCTCATCGGCCTGCCGGTAATTCAGAACTCAAGCGTCCCCAACAAAAATGTTTTTAAAATTAAATACGGCTTCAATTTACAAAACTGGGAGCAGCTCAAAGAGGACTTGACCAGCCTGAACCCGTTCAAGAACGCGACCGCCATGTGTTCTAGAAACGAAACGGCCGCGCTCAAAATCCCCAGCGAGTTCTTCCAACCGGTAATCAACGATGTGCTGCTCATTATCATCATCAATTACGAGTCACTTTTTGGAACGATACTTTATATGGAGTACATACACAGACAGTACTTCCAACACATCGTCTACTGTGGCCCGGCGGTCGACCACTTTGTTCAGTACGCCGACGCGATAGGTCTGACCTACGTGACGTACGTGGGCGGCATGACCAGGAGTTGGTACTTCATGTACGAATGCGTGACGCACGCCATGAAGCTGAGGCTGCCTGTTAAGGGCTACCTGCAGATGGGGGAGGACGTCTTGATAAACACGTGGCACCTGGTCAAACTGCCACGTGACAACATCTGGATGCCGGAGGGTTTCACCACGCGGCATCTGTATGCGACAAAGCGCGAGAAAAACTGGGTCCACTGGAACTCAGAACTAGGTCAAAGGGCTGCCATTGACGCTTTCTTCGAATTGAAGAGCGCCTCGTCCTTGCCCGAAGAAAAACTCTTAACGCCGAGCCTTAGAGAGTTTCATTTATTCGCCAAGCGATTCCTTGAAAACTATAAATCTAACTTCAAAATGGATTACATCATCCATCGAGCGACGGACATTTTCTACATCCCAGAAGTCCTGCGTGATGACTACATCAAGGCGTCGGAGCTCTTCCGACACCACCGGTCATTGATCGAAATCGCCCTTCCCGTGATGCACCTGGGGCTGGCCAAGAAGAGCCAGATCACGTACATCTCGGGCCGTAGCTTGTGGCGCGAAGACAGAGACAGGCCCTGGGAGTTCTTCAACGCTGACAATATGACGTTCATCCATCCTTTTAAACTGCTCTTTCACTCCAAGAACCCGGATGGGTTAGCGTTCTTCTGTGATGTTTACATGATCAAATATCGAAGCGAAAGAAATAAATTTTTGCAAGCTGGTTGAATCTCAAATAAAAATGTGTCATTTAGTGTTTGAGTGTTCTAGATATAAAAAAAACCCGCCATGGTCTTCCAAATTTATAGTGACTCTAACGTGGCTTGATCTCGACTGGTTTGAATTGAAACCCTTGAAGGAGCAGTTAACTTAAACGATTTGTGTCACAAATAGTTGTTTTGTGTGGCTTCATAGTCTGGCGGAGAGGAGGGGATAAACGAATACACAGTAACTCACTTAATGAACAATATACATTATTAAGTATCCTTATATAATAATTTATTAATATGAAAACACTAAATATAAGGCCATTAGTGCGAGAGTTCTGCAAACAAACTTAGCCAAGAATACTCCACGCCGAAGGGTCCACCGTAACTGACTGACCACTGACCTCCGCTTTCACACTATCTCATCTCTAGCCACACCTTACACTCCCCTCCACCCTTCCTCACGTCGCACACTCAGGGATTCTCACCTGACAATGGTTAGAGCAGTTTATTCTGTGGAACAATCAATAACTGTATCGAGAAATTGTGACAAGCTTTTTAATGCCCCGTGCCCAAAAACTCAGCCAAAACCAACTTAGTGGTACCAAATGGCCAACACGCCAGTGAAACCTGAAAATGTGAATTTGGCTACTGAAAACATTACACACATGTCTTAAGGCTTAAAGAGAAGGAACAAAGAGAGAGTTTTCAACGATACAAAAAATTTTTTTTTAAGGAAATAGTTTGATTGGTTTTACGTAATAAATGGGATTTTCGCCGTTGTATACATAATGATAATACTTCGTTCATTTGGGCACAACACATGAAGTTCTTAGGCCATCTGTCAGCAGAGCTGTCACGAGTATTGGTGTCACCCGGGGCGGTAGCTCATGGTGTCACCCTCTCACGACTTAACCCGTAGAAATGTCCGGGAATATACATAATTTTACATTTTGGTATCACCCCCTGATGGTGTCACACGGGGCGGTCCGCCCCCACCGTACCCCGAAGCGACGCCACTTTCTGCCAGTCTGTTTCTTGTGTCACATTTGATATAACTCAAAGCTGAAAACGGCTGTTCACACGCATAAGATGATCAAAACAAAGTAAGAATGGCAATCCAAGTGTTTTATTGATTTAAACCTGTTGACAAATAATTCAACGCTTTAAGGATTTTATTTTCGTAATTATCAATTGTGATGTCAATTGTGCTGTGATAAGTGATGTCAATTGTGCTATGCTATGTGACGTCAATTCTGCTGTGCTATCTGATGTCCATTGTGCTGTGCTATGTGATGTCACTTGTGCTGTGCTATGTGATGTCAATTGTGCTGTGCTATGTGATGTCAGTTGTGCTGTGCTATGTGATGTCAATTGTGCTGTGATAAGTGATGTCAGTTGAGCTGTGCTATGTGATGTCCATTGTGCTGTGCTATGTGATGTCCATTGTGCTGTGCTATGTGATGTCCATTGTGCTGTGCTATGTGATGTCAATTGTGCTGGGATATGTGATGTCAGTTGTGCTGGGATATGTGATGTCCATTGTGCTGTGCTATGTGATGTCCTGACTCTCCATCTTGTCAAGTGAAGCACGCAGATCAGAGAATTTTCTTTTCCTCTTAGAGCTTTCTTGACACTCCAATAACCCTGCCTCCAGATTGTCAAGAACAAACATTGTAAGAAGAAAGATGTTCGATTTTATGTTTATAAAAGGGATACGACACATTTTTTTCTCCAAGTAAAAAACTTACCAAAGAAAATGAAATACGTTAATAAACATAAAATATTATTGATTAAATAACATAACAGTTAACGTGCAATAATAAAACAATGGTATGGTGGGGATGTCATCTAGAGCGGTGCTGGAGACTGTGGTAACTGTTGCATACAGTTCCAAATGATGCTCAACCCACCGTTTTAGCTGTGCTGCCTTGTCTTGGATAATTTCTCCACTCTTGGACTTTAGGGGGGGGGGGGAACTTTGGACGTCAATGGGCCAGTTACTTTTTTGAATTTTTTGTAAATGGCTTAAGCATTCCCCATGTCTGAAGCTGACTGTATGTTGGAGCAGAGAATAAGCCAGTAGGTTTTGCTGCATTGACATGCAACTTTTTGGGCATTTGACTTTGCTGTTTTTAAGGCATGCAGTCTGTCGGGTGTAGGCTTTTCCTTGTAGGCCATAAGAGCTTTCATTTTGGCTTTAGTGACAGGTTTCATCTCGTCCCAATGTGCATCAAATCAGTCCGTGTTTGTGTGGGATATTTTGCTAAAGGGGCCCACACGTGCCCACTATTCAGTGGCCCCAATTTTTTTTTAGCGGCGGCCCTGACTGCAAGCAGGACTGGAAGTTAACAACCAAAAAACAAAATACATGACCCTAGAAAGAGAAGAAATGACAGGTGAAGACATTAAAATGAGAAACCAGACTTTTGAAAAAGTAAATCAATTCAAATACCTGGGATCACTAATAATAAAAGGAATGAATTAATTTTAGAAATCAAAGAAAGAATTCCAGCCGGAATAGAGGATATCTTTAGTAGCCAGAAAATCCTAAAAAAACAAAAACATTACAAGGGAAACAAAGAAAACTCTTTATAAAACGGTCATTAGACCAGCTGTAAAATATGAAAGTGAAACTTGACCTTAACAAAAACTGCAGAAAACCTGTTCAACCATTGGAGAGGCAAGTTCTCAGGAAAATATATGGACCAACAAAGGATGAGTTCGGATGGAGGATAAGAACGAACATTAGAAACATTCCGGTAATAGATATTAAACAGAATTCATGAAATGATATTAGAACAGAACAAAATAAGAGACAGAAAAAGTTTGACGCCATGGTATGTGAGTTAAAGTCAATAATTACAGATGATACGGGAAAAGACATCTGCGTGGGATCACAAAAAATAGAAATTTTATAAAAGCAAATCCTTATTCAATAGTTTTCAACATAGAACAAACTCTTAATATTAACACAATGTTGGAGGTTAAAATAACAAAAGAGTTACAGCAAACGTATTCCCCCCCCCTCTCTCTCTCTCTCTCTCTCTCTCTCTCTCTCTCTCTGTGTCTTTATTAAAAGAAAGATGGCTCTATTCTGACTTATGTGGACTATCGAAAGCTGAATGCAATCACAAAAAAGGTGGCTGTGATTACGTCAATCAAAATAGACTGCTATCACAAATGATTACGGCTAAAGGCTCAACAAGTTTAGAGTTACCAAAGGGGTATTAGCAAATTCCACTTGATGATAAAAGAAAGGGCTGCACAGCTTTTCAAGGCCTGAATGGGCGGTATAAATCCAAATCTGTGCCGTTCTGTCTGACAACCGCACTGAATACGTTTAATCAGAAGCGTCTAACTGGGTTTCTTGTCAATAATTAGATATTAATTAAGCAATGCGACGCAATACAAAACAAGCTTTAGCACTTTTGCAATGTGCTGCTTCTTGTCTCATTTATCGATGATTGACACTTTCTTTAAGCAGTCGCAGTAGACCTGACTGCTGGCTGGGAAGTCTAGTGTATCCTTATTAATAATGCCAAGAAATGTGAAGATGTACTGACACATATTGACAATATTGAGTCTGTCAGATCGTGTAAACTGTAAGTTAACAAGGAGAATAAATATAGCATCACTTGTAGCGGCTTTTGATGACATAAGGGGGGCTACTGAGGTAATGCTAGAATCGATCGACGGAGGGCAGAGTAATGGGCCGTTTAGGTCAGAGGGGACATGTAATGGCCGACTGTCACAACAATTATACCAAAAACCGTCAAACGCCGGAAATATAAAACAGAAATCTCAATATGCACAGTTATGACCTGTGACTACAAAAAAAAAATATAAATAAAACCAAGGAGCATTAAATCTTGGCAATATTATGGTTCATGAATGGGGGGGAAGGGGGGTCGCTTTCTCGTGAAATTCAATTTGTGGGTAATATTGAATGTAATTATAAATGTTTAGCGCATCCACGGGAAAGTTAACCGTTGAAAAGTTATTTTTATCTCGGAATGAAATCTTTCTACTTCGTAACACATGTTGTATAATATCGGGTTTTAAAAAGAGTTTGATACCTAGATGATACATGACTGAACAGACCTTAACAGTGAAAATATATAATTGATTGTGATTTCCGAAAATGATGTTCAGTTTTTCCCAATCTTTCTCCTACTCATTAGCATGGCTTAAGCACTAATATAGAACTACTACCATGTTGAAATATTATCTCATCTTCATACGTCGCGTTCCCTAAACTAAATTTCTTACTTGATTTTCAAAAAGTGCGCACAAAAATCTCCCGCTAAGATAAGTTTATCAATGTCTACTGTGGCAGTTTAATTTTTTTTTTATTGTCCCATCAATAATTTTCACTGTTAAGGTCTGTTCAGTCATGTATCTTCTAGGTGTCAAACTCCTTTTATAACCTGATATTATACAACATGTGCTACGAAGTAGAAATATTTTATTCCAAAATAATAAGCTCTTTTCAACGTTTAACTTTCCCGTGGATGCTCTAAACATNATTCACAAGGATGGCAACCCTGGTAGACCCATTGTCTCAGCTTGTTCGTGTCCAAATGAACACATTTCTGAATTCCTTGATGGTGTCTTCCAACCCATAGTGGCATCACTCTTTACATACATTAAAGATACCAACCATGCCTATATATATATATTTACATTCCATTTTACCCACAAATTGAATTTCGCTAGAAAGGGACCCCTGTTGCCTCCCCCCCCTCTAGTTCATGAACCATAATATTGTCAATATTTAATGCTCCTCGGTTTTTTATATAATTGTGGTGACAGTCGGTAATTACATATCCCTTCTGACCCCAACGGCCCATTACTCTGCCCTCCGTCGATCGATTCTAGCATTACCTCAGTAGCCCCCCTTATGTCAGCAAAAGCGCTACAAGTGACTCTATATTTATTCTCCTTGTTAACTTACAGTTTACACGTCCTGACGACTCAATATTATCAATTTGTGTCAGTACATCTTTACATTTCATTTCTTGGTATTATTAATAAGAGTTATTCCATAATTTTTCTAAAGGACTCTTTTCTATCTTCCATGTTCGTTATTTTAACGTGGTTTTTAGTTTCCAATTTATTTATCCTATGCCCATAAATCAAATTAATTATATTATAAATGGGAAAAAGTAGAAATTAAATTTCAAAATTATCACATCAAAATAAGAAGCGTCCATAAATATGATAAACTTCAAGAGTTAGTGTGAAAACAAAGTCATAAAGTGGATGTGGATATAGCAAAATATGATACCGGCAGTGATCGAAATTCAGAGACCATCATTTACATTTCACTCACTGAAGTTTGATGTCTTCCAAGAACATCACTTGCCTTCTGAAATAGTCGCCAATTTTGTACTAGGAATTATGATGACTGCCCAAAAACTTGACTTGCCTGTTGCCTAGGTCACAGAATGCCAAAATGTAGTTCGCAATGTTGCGTAGCAGTTTTAATATTTGTATGACCCTAGAAGGCAGGCCGAAACTTAACACCAATCAGGATTAAATATAAGTTTAATACCTATCACTCTAAAATGTAAGTCTTCTCACAACAACATCTATGATGCTATTGAATATCGACTGCCTATCGGTCACTACGTCACATGGCCTAATAAGTGTCACAACCCTTAGCACCGTGTCACAACCCTTAGCACCGTGTCACAACCTTTAGCACCGTGTCACAACCCTTAGCACCGTGTCACAACCCTTAGCACCGTGTCACAACCCTTAGCACCGTGTCACAACCCTTAGCACACCGTGTCACAACCCTTAGCACCGTGTCACAACCCTTAGCACCGTGTCACAACCCTTAGCACCGCGTCACAATTGAAAGCTCGTAACCCCAATTAATCTCTAATATTGTCCTCGACACTTCACGATTGAGAATGAGAAATTTTTATAGTTTTAATAAGAGTATGAAACTGAAATGCTACCTTACCTTGGTGAGATCTCTTCTAGAATATGAAATTTCTGTATGGGATCCATACACCACAAAAACATTGATAAACTAAAATATTGTTTTTAATTTAAAAAAAACACAAAGCAAATAAACAAAAAAAAAAAAAAACAAAAAAAAACAACAAAAAACAAAGAGTTGCCAGATTCATTATCGAAGAACATTAAAGCTAAAAAAGTGACTACATATGTTAAATTATTAAGCATTGAAACGCTGTAAGATAGAAAAATTAAATGGAAAAGATGTAAACAAGGTAAGGGTTAGCCTGACCGGACGTAACAAAACAGCGAACGTTTCGGCAAAGTGATTCTCAGCGTTTTTTTCCGTGCTCTCAGACTTCAGTTCCATTTTGCCGGGAATAACAACACCCCTCCCGAGGATGAATTGTTCCCATTTCATAAACAGAGAAAATCCACCTGGACTCACCCCGTGGTCAATCCACGGCTCTGGACCTGTACATCAAGAGCACGGAGAATGAAATTAAAAACCTTCTGTTACCCCGACTCCGTCATTCTAACCTGTCCAAAGTTGAGTTGAAGGCTTTATCTCCAATGCGCAGCCGGAAAGATATTGTCATCAAACCGGCAGACAAAGGTGGAGCCGTTGTTGTGTGGGATAGGGATTTATACATCAAAGAAGCCCAGAGACAACTGGACGATACCCAGTTCTACCATAAAAGAAACACGGATCCCATCTTAAAACATAACACCACTGTCAAGAAAACCATTCACGAGTTGATCACTGAATGCGCTCTCCCCAAATCAGCATCTAGGATGCACATCTTTGACAGTGACTTGGAAAAGCCTTCTTTTTATCTGCTTCCCAACATTCACAAGGATGGCAACCCTGGTAGACCCATTGTCTCAGCTTGTTCGTGTCCAAATGAACACATTTCTGAATTCCTTGATGGTGTCTTCCAACCCATAGTGGCATCACTCTTTACATACATTAAAGATACCAACCATGCCTTAATGACATTCGAGTCACTCACCATCACTCCAGGCACAAAACATTATCTATTCCTCCTTGATGTATCTTCCCTTTATACATATATTCCCCACAATGATGGCCTTCTGGCTGTGCAATATTTTTTGGACAGGCAAACCCACCCCAGTATACCCACACACGCCTTACTAGGGCTGGCTGAATTAGTTCTAACCCTAAACTCGTTTGAGTTCAATGGCCAGTTTTTTTACCAAATCAGTGGGGTCGCTATGGGGACAAAAATGGAACCCAGCTATGCTTGTTTGTTTATGGGCAACTTTGAACACAGAGTGGAACAGGAATACACTGGTCGCATCCCTGAATTCTACAAGAGGTACATAGATGATGGTATCGGGGTGACTATTATGGAGAGAAGTGAACTGGACACTTTTATTAACTTTGTTGACTCCTTCCACCCATCCATTAGGTTCACCTACCAAATTTCTGAACTCTCTGTCAATTTCCTGGACATCACTGTAACTCTCCAGAAAAACTGCCTCCTCACTTCGGCCTACTTCAAACCCACAGACAGCCATTGTTATCTTCTCTACCCTTCTTCTCATCCCAAAACTTGTAAGGACTCCATTCCATTTTCTCAACTTCTTCGACTCCGTAGACTGTGTCAATCTCAGGAGGACTTATGGGAAAAGGCCTTGGAAATGATGGAGTTTTTTAGACAAAGGTCATATCCTGAAGCCACACTTCAACATGCGCTTCAGCGGGTCAAAAACTTCACTCGTGCCGACGCCATTTTACCACGCACCCGTGATACCAACCAAAGGAGCAAGCTGGTTCTTACTTACCATCCACACAAAATCAAAGCCAAAGAAATATTCCTGAAGAACCGAGCTATCCTCCTTGCGGACCCTGAGACGAGCAACATATTCTCCACCCCACCCCTAATTGTATTTAGGAGGGACAGAAACCTACGTGATCTTCTTGTTCGCACCCGCCTCCTCACATCACCCAACCATCTGGGTACTGTACCATGCGGCCAACTTCGGTGTAAGACATGTCCTTTTGTTGTGCAAGCCGAACAGATAAACATCCCTAAGGGGCTATTTATGATTAAGGATGGTTTCACTTGCGCTAGCCGCAACGTTGTCTACACCATTGTGTGTAAGCGCTGTCCTTTGAAATACATAGGAGAGACGGGACGATCTTTGTCGTGCCGAATGTCTGAACATATTAGGGCGATTACACAAGATAAACAGTGTCCCGTCCCCCGTCACTTCAATGGACGCGACCATATGGGTGTCAAGGACATGGCAGTCACTGCTATTGTCTCATGCACAAACAGCCCCCACGCGTGTCCAGATTGAAAACAGAGTAATTGAAAATCACGGTACACTCGCTCCACATGGGATGAATATTTTCTTTTCTCTAACTACCTAGGCGTTTGCCCCGCCCACTCTCTGCTTTCCTATATAAATTCGCCCTGTCATCTCTCAGTTTCACTTTTTTGGATACTTTGGATTCTACCGCAGCTTAGTTTCTTCATTTTATATTTTATTTTTGTTTTCGTTTTACTTGTGTATTGTATGTTCGTTGAAAAAGGCTCTTTGCCGAAACGTTCGCTGTTTTGTTACGTCCGGTCAGGCTAACCCTTACCTTGTTTACGTCTTTTCCATTTAATTTTTATAAGCCTGATTGCAGTCCTACCACTCATTTTGTTTACTAAGATAGAAAAACAGAGAGGAAATTCGTAATATTATATAAGGCAATTAAATTTAAATAGGAAATACGACACAAAGATAATCAAATTCAACCTTTATATTAACTTATGCACAAAAACACTTTTTCTTATTTCGTTTTACAGAACAAACTCATACCAATGCTCTTTCTAGTCGTCTGCAATTCAGACGTGGATGTGTTGCCTGAGGAAACCAAGAAAACCATCACTTTACCATCATTTAAAACTTTTAAAGTGCAAGACTAGACAAGGATTCAAACATGTTGTCATCATCTAAATGAAAGCCATTGGTATTGGATGGAGTATTTTTTTTCCGAAAAACAAAATAGAATATTTCAAACTGTCTTTGTAGGTTAAAGTCACGCGAGTACCGACGTTCTATAAAACCGGTACCCGAGTGGAGATTCTCTACAATATAGACAACATGAACTTCGGATAATAAAACTAATGTGCACATTTGTCCGAATAGAAGTTACTGTAAGCAAGTTAAGATTATACAGGACCGAGCAATCTTATGAGGATAAAATCCTATTAACATTGGCACAGGGTATAGTAAGGTATAATGTGTGAGACTCACATCTGCTATTTTATTTAATTGACTAAGTAAACTTTCAAGCAATGCTACCAACTGAGTTTTGCTTTTAAATGAAAACAATCGAAGCTTTGTTGGGATTTTCAGGGTTGTAAAAGAAGTGTTTTAAAATCATTATGACTTCCACACCTGGAGCAGGTTTTCTTTTTCAATTTTAGATGACACGTGACATTGTGTTTTGATGAGTTATTCTATTTTTTAACATTGACTAACATATTTTTTTTCAAACGTTTTTTTTTCCTATTTATTTATTAAAACCAACATATACATGCCGTAATCACTTGCCTCGTTTTTATTCGTCGCCGCCATTTATTTAATTTCCTGACAATGCGTTTTGCCACAGAGTAAATTGAATACTCGATTCTCCTGATTTTTTATAAGTGTATCGGCTAATAATCTAAAAATAACCTTTTAGCTATTAAAGTTGGGACCAGGCGTGTAGTATATGAGAGCCATTAAAAAATAATAAATGTTAAAAGGGCTGCATTGACGCACTATGTTTCAATACCCCACTCGCAATGCAATGTTGCTTGTAGTAATTCATTTATTTAAAGTTATTGTTTATTTTAATTTAATTTTTTAAACTTTACAGTACTTTAAATTCTAACTGTATCTTGTAGAAATTTTTGTTACACAGTCAATAAATATTTAAATTCGTAAATTGTATGCTATGAATGGAAACACACGGCATCTAGACTTATAATTATTGTGAACCTGTATTTTAATTATTACGATTCTGTCGAGAATCCTTTGAACTGCAAAGTTTCTTTAAATCTTGTTGGTATCAAGTAGTTTTGATGCGCATAAATTCAGCCATATGCTGTATACTAGATGCTTCTATTTTATGAACATTATTTTGGAGTACAAAGTTTAAATGAAATTTGTTTTATAATTCTCCTAAGTCTTGACATTTTTTCATCTAATATAGAAATTACTCCTGAATATTCTTCTTTAATTAAGTCGACATCAACACAAAGTTGTTTAGCAGGATCAGGAGCAGCGTTTGAGGGTGGCAACTGGGGCGACTGCCCCAGGCCCCGCGCTTAGGTAGGCCCAGCGTTTCGGTCCTGAACATGTCTCGTCCTGGTTAATAGCCTATACATGTAGAACCAAAGAGTGGATGGTAGAACGTTTGCTGGAAACGATTGTAAAGAAACGAAAAAGGCACTCTTGTAATCCTTTTTGAAGGTCAAATTCCGTAGCGTAGCTCTAGACGTCTTTGAAAGCATTACACCGTTAGCGGAAAATAGGTCAGATGTACCATTCAGCCAATCCCCTTTATTTGTGTACACGTCATTCACAATATATTTACTAAAATAGTAATAATTTAATAAAAAGGTGACACTCGGTATAAAAATTACACAATAATCAAGATATTTCATATTTTTAAATACCATAGCATACTGGTGCTTAGCGATCTTTACTAGTACTCTGGCCCCGCGGGGTCATTGCTGGCACTAGGCCCCGCGCTTACCTAACGCCGCCACTGAGCAGGATCAATATTACAAGCGATGGCACACACTGCCTCAGTTAAAGTAACACTTTCTTTGCTGAAAGTGTCGTCTGCTGACACATTCCATACTTCAACTGAGCAAGATGGAATTTTCTTAATTCAGATTGCAGTGGATGAAAACTCCTCGGGTCTTTTTGATAGTGTCGTTTCAAACGGCTAGCTTTGTAATTAGCTAAAAGCATTTGGAGAAAGAAAGAAAATTGGTGTATCATCTTTATCGGTAAAAGCAAGGTCCTCCACCCATTCTGATAGAAAAAATTCTATTTTCTTTTTTTTAAATTTTCGTTTGCAACAACTTTTTGCTGTACTTGGTGATAACATATTAAAAAGTTACTAAACTTAGTAGGACCAACACTCATGGTCAGTACCTTAAAATGCGGACTTTACCAAAGCCGGAACAGAAAATTTAAGTTTACATCACCAACCAAGCAGAAGCTAGAATAAAACCTTCATTCAACTTATGCATTTTAAATCAAACACTAAATTGTTTCAATCACGTGATTCGGTAAATTTAGAAAAGACTTTCATTAAAAAAAAAGAATATGTCTCAAAGATCTAAATTCATAAAGAGTTTGAGAGCTACAATTTGAACATAGAAAGAGCTGCAGTTTGGCGACCGTAGAGCTTAAATGTCTAAACGTTAGTTAAGCGAATCATCAAGTCCTTCACTTAGTTAAAAAAAAAGTAGATTCTGTGTTAGAGCAGATAGTCAAGATGGGTGTAATGTTTAAATATGGTGAAGTTGAGGACGATGTGGTTTGGGAAATATGTTCCAAAGCAAGCGCAGGAGGAGATTTCTCCAATGGGAAGGCTTGGACGCGGGATTATCTGAAAAGACATATAAAGCCAAAAATACACACAGAAGCAGTTCAAAAACTTTGCTTTTTGCAGTCAGGTCTACTGCGAACGCGTACAGAAGGTGTCAATCATCGATAAATGGCACAAGAAGAAGCACATTGCAAAAGTGCTAAAGCTTGTGCTGTATTGCGTCACATTGCTCAGTTAATATGTAATTATAGGCAAGAAACCCCCTTACACGCTTCTGATTAAACGTATTCAGTGCATTTGTCAATCAGAATGGCACAGAGTTAGATTTATATCGCCCATTCGGGCCTTGAAAAGCTGTGTAATCCTTACTTTTATTAACAAGAGAAATTTGCTAATAGACTACCCCTTTGGTAAACCTAAATTTGTTAAGTATTTAGCCGTACTCATTTGTGATAGCAGTCTATTTTGTTTGACGTAATCACAGCTACCTTTAAGGGCGTAAACACAAGTCAACAGACAGACGCAGCTGAGGCAACTGTTTCTAATTTGATTGTCCTTACACTTATTAATTTCCTAAATTAAATATAGGAAGGCATGTCTGGACAAACGACCTTTCAAATGAGTTAAAATTCCTTAACGGGAGTGATGCCACTATGGGTTGAAAGACACCATCAAGGAATTCAGAAATGTGTTCTGTTGGACAAGAACAAGCAGAGACAATGGGTCTACCAGGGTTGCCATCTTTGTGAATTTTTGGAAGCAGATAAAAGATGGCTTACCCAGGTCAATGTCAAAGATGTGCGTTCTAGATGCTGATCTGGGGAGAGCGCATTCAGTAATCATCTCGTGAATGGTCTTCTTGACAGTGTTGTTTAGTTTTAAGATGGGATCCGTAATTCTTTTTTTTTTTAGACTTTGGGTTTCCTCCAGTTGTCTCTGGGCTTCTTTGATATACAATTTCTTATCCCACACAACGACGGCTCCCCCTTTGTCTGCCGGTTTGATGACAGTATCTTTCCGGCTGCGCAATAGAGACAAAGCCTTCAACTCAACTTTGGACAGGTTAGAATGATGGAGTCGGGGTAACAGAAGATTTTTAATTTCGTTCTCGGTGCTCTTGATGTACAAGTCTAGAGCCTTGGATTGACCAGGCGGTGGAGTCCAGGTGGATTTTCTTTGTTTATGAAATGGGAACAATTCATCCTCGGGATGGGTGATGATTTTCCCGGCAAAATGGAACTAAAGTCTGAGAGCACGAAAAAAACGTTAAGAATCACTCTGAAGTTGGAAACGGTCGCATGATGGTGTAAGATGAATGAATTTAAGTCCCTTAGATAGAAGAGAGCTTTTATCCTCTGAGAGAGGTAAATCTAGGGGTATACAAACGCCCAAATTCTTGTTGGTGGTGGTCTGTAGAGGTATAGGTTTGGGACAAGGTTTTAGGTTACTCAGCTTCTTCTTTTTGTTGGTTGACAGGAAAATATATAGTTCATGGTTGAGTTGGTGGATTATGACTCTAATGATATTAAAAGCCAGGTGGTGGTCCCGTAACTTAGAAAGTAAGCGGTCTTCACGGCGGTAGATCTGGGTGCTGAGATAAGCGATATACCGTTTGTGGGTGTGTATGAGAAGACGCATATGTTGAAAAGCAACTTTCTTCTCAAGTGATTGAAGTTTGGATATATCTTTAGAGTTAAAGGAAGCGGATGCCGGGTTAAAATTGCTAGAAAAGCCTTTGGGTACATAAAGGAGGCGAATGCAATTATTAAGAAAGTTGAGATGAACAAAGTAAAGTGTTTTCTTGAAAAGGTTAAAGGCAAGCTCCTTGCAATCATGGCCTAAGTCAGGTGTTAGTAAACTGAAGGTAGTTAAAATGAAGGATCTCAGTTGATTCATAGTACATTTGGTAGAAGGCATAGTGATAAAGTAAAAAGAGGGGCCGAAGGAGAAGTGAGTAGAATATATGAAATGAAATAATCTAGGTGATGTAAGATATACAAGGGGAGAGAGGCTGTGGGGAATGACTAGACTGAAAGTGTTAAGAGAATTTAAAGACGCAGCAAAAACGTTATATGAAAAAGGGAAATAAAAAACGTAACAAAAATAAAATAATAACAACAGAGCAAACATAAAGTAGCAGTCAGGAGGTAAAAGTAGTAAAATAAATGAGGGGTGGGACTGCTATCAGGCTTATAAAAATTTTAATGGAAAAGACATAAACAAGGTAAGGGTTAGCCTAACAGGACGTAATAAAACAGCGAACGTTTCGCCAAAGAGCCTTTTTCAACGGACATACAATACACAAATAAAACGAATATAAAAATAAATAAATAAATAATAGAAATTAAGCTGTGGTGAAATACAAAGAATCGAAGAAAGTAAAGCTCAGAGATGACAGAGCGAGCCTATATAGGAAAGGAGAGGTGAGTCGGGCGAAACGCCTAGGTGGTCAAAGCGAACACCACATTTGCGATACCATTTAATTAATTCAAAAACTTACACGGATTATATAACTACTGATTTGTTTGATTATTCCAGGAAATTAAATTGAAACTACAATGTGACAAATTTAGTTTAATCAAAACTATATATCTGCGTTTTTTGAAAAACTGTTTATGTTTTTAAAAAAAAACGGGTACCCGGGCTACCAGTTCAAATGCTTCAAATTTTTCGCCGTCATGCCCGCTATTAGCCTTTTACTTCTTTGTTTATTATGGAAATGCAAGTCTAGATTTAAGGAATCTGTGATGTAAAAATAATGACATTGGAATACTACTATATTTTTTTTTTTTTTACTTGTGTCCCATAACTTTTCATTGACTCTTTCGATTCATCGCAGGTAAGTTTTTACTTCTTTATACTCATTTCATTTGCGTATGATTTGTTCGTTGAGGAAGGCTCTTTGCCGAAACGTTTGCTGTTTTGTTACGTCCTGTCAGGCTAAATCATACCCTGTTTAAATGTTTTCCATTTACTAACCAAGTGGTCGTAGGGGTTCTCATGTTTCCATTAGAATTTTCTCGGTGCTTGGTAGACCTTGGCGGTGCCCATCTCCTCTTCAGGTCAGCGGAATTTTTTTTAGCGAAAGTCATTTATCAGCATTTTTATTGTGGCTTTAATGTGGGCTAGATACCATGCCCTTCAGCTTGTGAAGCGAGCGCACTATTGACTTAACTATCCAGCCGCACTACTATATTACAGTAGTGTAAAACAATGAGCCAAGCTAATTGATTTGAGTGGTGGGGGTTGGGGCACCAAATAAAGTCTTACAAAGGTAATCGTATGATGAAATGGGTGTTATTTCTAGTTCATAGCTGACAAGCTGATAAACCAAACTTTACGAGACTTTCCTGTACTTTTGAGCCCAGCATTTATTTTTGTTATTACAGCAATACTATAGAAAATCAATCAACGATTGAATTGGTTTTTTTGTACCCCAAGTATATAGCATTTGTTTGTTTTTATAAAGTATGGTGGGAATTGGACTGGAGAAAGCAGTGAGTCTGTGAGGGGGACAGCGGCGTGGCGTGGGTATGTGCCGCCCGGGGCAGAACCCAGATTTTCCGCCCCATCCCAGAGAAAATGCAAATATGATCTAAAGGTAATATTTTTTTTAAAGTAATTAATAATAATGACCGTATTATTTTTTATGTAAGTAATAAATAGGAAAGCTTTCATTAAAATAAAAAAAAATAAGTTTTCAGCTTTTCTTCATGGGACAATCTTTAATGTATCAATGATGTCAGCCATGCCATGCTCAATATCCAAAATAACTATTAAGATCACGTAAATGGTGTACGAAAATCCTAACTGCCAACTACATGACTACATTTTGGCTTTGATCGCCACAAATTATCTCTCTCATTCTTTGACTAGAAGGTACACTCAGAATCCCAAGGTCACCACATACAAATTTATTGAAAGTCAGAGCATCTTTTAAAAAGTCATTTAGTTACTCCGTGAGCAACTTTTGCAAAGCATTTTTTTTCACAATACGTTAGTGAATAATTTTGCGTTTCATGGACTTCATAAAGTAGAAGTTTACAATTTCCAAAAAAAAAAAAAAAATTGCATTGTGACTCGCCAAGTTCCAGCGCCTGTTTGTGTGTTTCAGATTTCGTTTGCCTGGTCACGTTTTCCTATAATTAATAAAAAGCGTCAAAATGGTTCCATGACATATTCACTATTAAGTTTCCTGGAGTCAGTATAATGTCTTGCCTGTGGCATCAATTAGATCTTTCCAAAGTGAATGGATATGGAAAAAATACGTAACAACGTTGTAGTGTAGTAACAATGTTAGAAAGTTTGTTTCAGGGGGAAATCAAAAAAATATTTAATAAACTGTTTTGAGCGAGATTCGACATTATGATTTATGTCTTAAAGTCTCTTGAACTCCTGTATACTCTCAATCAGTAAAGCAGTTATAACACACGTGGCCTTGGCAATCTATTATGTTAAGACCATCAGCTTTAAACTTATTTAAAAGCATTTCCTAAATGTCGTAGAAAGATTATTTTTTTTCCATATTAATTCATGAAAGATTCTACAAAGTTGTCGTTCTGATTTTGAATCTCTACATATCACACAACTGAATTTGTTTGATACTGATATGAAATAATGAGAGAAAAGCATGTAATGGACGAATATTTAGATTCATGTACCTAAGTGATTTTTTTTTTCAAACCGCATCTCCTAAAACTACTTTAGTCACATTTTGAATTTGAGGGGACATTTTAAAAAAAAAAGGCATTTGCAATTTTTTTTCTTCAAGCACTTGATCGCTCTTTGTTAGCAGATGCACAAGTTCCAGCATATTGCCTTTATTTGCACTAGTATTTTCCTCTCTATGGCCATGAAAAGCAAAAGTCTATTTTGCCAAGATTTAATAATGTCAAAAATTATAGCGCGAACTTCTTACCCATTTGTTTTGTTTTCTTTTACAACTTATTCTTCTTCTATTTTAATCGTCTATTTTTTTTAAATCCGATTCCCTCCATTTGCAAATACTTTGGCGATGTTGAGCATTTGTTGACGAGTGGCTACATTATAATTTATTTTGTGTCAACTATTATTCCATTAGATTAACAACTTCTTCATTATTTTTGTTTATACAAGAACACACAAGACATTAAAATTCAAATGATAAAGCTTTAGGAGAATACGCCATATAAGTACGCTAACAATTTTCTCAAAGTAATTTACTTACGTCAAAATCATTCACACGTTACCCTAGTCATCTCTATTTTGGTGTAAGATCCGTGTCTATTTTGGTGTAAGATCCGTGTCTATTTTGGTGTAAGATCCGTGTCTATTTTGGTGTAAGATTTGGTGTAAGATCCGTGTCTATTTTGGTGTAAGATCCGTGTCTATTTTGGTGTAAGATCCGTGTCTATTTTGGTGTAAGATCCATGTCTATTTTGGTGTAAGATCCGTGTCTATTTTGGTGTAAGATCCGTGTCTATTTTGGTGTAAGATCCGTGTCTATTTTGGTGTAAGATCCGTGTCTATTTTGTAGAAGTTAATGTTAATATGTTGGACACTTGTTCAACTCACTGCACTTATACTTATAATAATTTACTCATATCAATTTAGTCCATGTATGTGGTTACAATTTTAGTAGTTGTTGGAATTTAATGGATATAGTAACTTTAGCTGCTACAGGTTGAGTGGCTGAAAAATTGAATCAGTTATATGTAACAGCACATCAGTGTCGTTCTTATACTACTTGAACCCTTGTTTATTCATTTCAGTAGCTTTAGTATCAGAAGAATTTATTTAGATTTATTTAGGCGTTAGAAATTTTGGCATTAGAAAAGTTCACGTATTGCAACAGATCCTTTTTTTATTTTATGAAAATTTACAGTGGCTCTTTGTATCTTAAATTAAAGCTTTTATTTCCATAAACTAATTAACCCTGAGAAATTTGCCTCCCTAAAAAAGTGCCGCCCTAAGCAAAGTGCCGCCCTTAGCATTTTATTGGCTAATGTTTCAAATTTAAAGGGTACAGCAATTTACGATTTTACAAAGGGCGGCTGTCTAATTAGAAGAATAATTAACTTAACAGCAGATCAGTGCTGCCTTCTCACATTTCTTAAGCATATTGATTTTTCTGTTCATTAAAATAAGTAACAGAATAATTTATATCCAATATTGTGTGCTGATTTTTGGCAGAATAAGTTTTAACATATGTTAGGAAACTGCCTTTATTTCTTTCAACAATTTCTTATTAGGTTTCTATTTTGTTTTGATAAAAAGCTCCACTTTGTCTCTAAATGTTTTTTTTTTAGAAAAGCTAATTAAAAGCTAGGAAATTTCCACCCCTAAAAAAGTGCCGCCTTCTCGCTACGTCACTGGTGGGGGGATTAGATAAACAACAATCGGTAATAAAGATGTGCGGCTTATTTCAAAGACAAAACCAAGGTCATTTACTACCAGAACCTAATTATTGGCGTTGTTTTCTATTTGCCTTACTTAATTAATTCAAAGTAACAAAACCTTTTTTGCCTTACACGATTTTTGTTTCATGCCTAGAAAAAAAAGTGTGTTATTATTCATTGTAGTTTTCATTGTATTCATTTTCGGGCCCGTGTTTTATTTCCGTTTGACAGTTCTTTCTTTTTAAGAGTTTTAATGTTAAACTTATTTCACACGAAAAGTTTAAATTTGATAAATAGTTCGCGAGCCGAAATGTGAACACAGAAAAAACGCTGTTCGACCACCGTTAGTTAATACATTAGAGTAGCATTCTCCCGGGTACCCGGGCGCAATTTTACTACCCGGGTAATTGCTCCACAACGAGTACCCGGTTTTCTGGAGTACCCGTTGAAAGGCCTTATAACTAAATACTGTCTAATTCTAATAAAGCTATAACATCCTTATTTTATTGCCGCTAGATGCTGCCCACGTTTGATGACGTTACTATCCTTCAAATGGCAAAACTTCCTCGTTCTCAACATAGTAGCCGTGTCCCGTGCTGTTGCTGATATAATAGGCCCCGACACCAAAGCCGCTTCGACACACCACCAACACGTCACACAAACTTAAGATCAACTGATCCAGGGCGGCATCACCAAATCCTTCACAGACGTCATTTCGACTTCGCTGACGATCAATGTGAGATATTTTCCCGCCATAATCTATAAACCTTTTCCCGAACTTGTTACGAGATCTAATACGAATGTTGATGTAGTCGGTTGCTAAGAAGAACTTGGCTTCGCCTTCAGTGTCCTTGAACTGCATAAATTTAAATAGGGTTGGGATTTCGCTTAAGCGAACCCTAACCAAATTACGATCCATGGGGATCGAAGGGTTACCGCCCATTCTGACATGCGCACAGATGAGTTTTGAATCCCCGACATCAAGTAAAGGTTTTATCTCTGAGGACTTGACTTGAGACGGAGACATGAGACCTTTCCTGCCTAAGAATTTACTGCCTACCACATGTTCTAATTGAGTCATGAGTTTTGGAGACGGTTGCATGAGTTCATGCCAGGCCCAGTGAAATCTGTCTCGCTTATCTTGTAAACCATTCCATTTGTTAGTTAGGTTTGAATAGAATGGGTTTTTGAGTAAAACCCCAGATATGTCGCAATTTGTTCTAAAGTAGAGGACTCTCTGTGGATATTTTTTGTTGAAATCACCATCAGACAAGTTTTTCATGAACTCATCCCCTACTTTACAGAGATCTATGATGGAGAGTGTATTTTTATTATTGGGTGGCTCTAGCTCCGTCATGTTGGGCTGCCATTGGTAGTTTCTTGGTGTGTAAAAATGGTCAAAGTTACAAGGACTGGACATGTTGATGTAGAATTGACGATTAGTGAGCCGGGCCAATAGGAAGAAAGAGTTAATAGCTCTCTGCCTGTCACCGATACCACCACAAAGCGACTGGCCGTCACAGATATAAACAAGATACTGTTTTTTAACTGTATCTGGAACTTCTGGTTTAGCAATTGAAGGGGGCAAAACTCTTGGTATTGACGAAGCGGGTTCGATTTGTTGCGTATGTTGTTTCTTTTTCTTTGGAAATGATATTTTTTTCTCCCCAAATTTGAAATTGAAATGCACAGTGGGAAGAGTTTCTTCTATGAATGGTAATTGTTGTGTTGTATAAGTTTGATGCTGGCTTTTATTTGATAATTTTCCTGATTTCGGTGATTGTATTATATAGTCGTTAAACAAATTTTGTTGCTCTTGAGTTGTTGTTTTTTTTCCATAAAAACCGTTGAATTCGTTGAACTGAGATTTAAGGTACGTTAATTTTTCCCTCAGTTTGTTTACCGCCACGACATTGCTGGTCTGAGGGCTGTTCAGTTTGTAGATCACAACTGCTGTCATAGCAAATATGGCAAAGCGGGTGACATTCTTTCTTTTCGACAACTATAAAGAGAAAATATGTTTTTAATCAAGAGCTTGCTGTAATATATATCTATGGGATAAAATATCTATGCAAAAGGATTTAAAGTTTCTTTGGACGTTACATCAAAAAACTAGCCATGGGTTTTAATATCCAAATAGCCATTATTACCTCATTACATGGGAGTTCAATTTATGCAAAGTGTATAGTGTTATTATTGCTTTTAATTTACAAGCTTATTACCATTTAATGATTAGTTAATTGAAATATATTTTGTTAGCATTGACAGCAGTATTCCGACAGCCCAAATAAAAGAAATTTGAAAATATATTAAAACAAATCTAAAATCAGTGATGGGCGAGAATGTTCCAACAAAACTAACAATGCTGCGCGCTTGCAAAACACAATGAGGAGAAACTCCAATTCCTAACTTTCATGTTCTGAATTTGTTTTCACAATCAGCACAAAAAACAACACTGTGGTTTAGATACAAACCCGACTAATATCAGTATCAATGATACAAAAAAAATAGATATAGTAGAGCAGGTCAACTACCTCGCACCACTTTAAGCAACAATCTCCTTCTTCTTAATAAAATCGACAAAGGATTAGCATGGTAGCAACAACGTTCTATCACCTATCACAGATGGTATGTGACAATAGAATGCTGACCATCAACAGAAGAAGTGCAGTTTATGACGTTCTCGTGGTCAGCATTCCCTAGTGCCAGCAGATCACGATGCCTGTACACCACACCAGAAGGAGGCCTCGGCTACACCCACATGCACTTCCTCAAACCCATATTTGGCATCTGGGGGAATGGCATGCACGTGCCGATGTGAAGCAACACTATAGTGAAAACATCACAAAGTGTTGACATCGCCGTGTCACAAAGTGTTGACATCGCCGTGTCCACTTCAATCTGAACGAAGAAAAAGCTTCCTGAAATGTGTCAACAGCATTCTCTACTTTCTACTTTGAGCAAGGAAAGAGTCACATTAACTGAGGCAAGTTATGCCATGACTATAAAGAATATTGAACGTGCCAAGCAATTTTATTCTGATGGGGACTTGATTAAGGAGACTATGGATTTTTAATATTAGAGCCAAATGGTGCCAGAAATTTGTCACATTAAATTCGAATAAATATAATTATTAAAGATAATTAATAAAAGAGTTGTTTTTTTATCGTGTACAAATGTGCTTCATTGCGGCTCTCAATAATTTTATTTATTATATTTAGAATGGCTCTCAGTTACTAAAGGTCTGACTACTCCTTATCTACAAAAACAAAGCCTTACAATTCTCAGATATTTTAAAAGGAAAAAAAAAAGAAAAGAAAAAACTGAGTACAAAAACTTACCCGACCAAACATTATGAAATATTAATTCCCGTTTCACGCCACAAATATTGTTATCGTTAATTTTCTCGTAAATCTTTTGTGTATCCTTAATTGTATTTGAATGATCTGTCACTGTACCAATTCTGTACGAGGTTTTAGATCAACTGCACTACCACGTGATCAGTGATCCATGGTGTGCCTCCACCGGCGCCTTAGGTCGTCAAGGATACACTGCATGGGAGCTTAAAGCAACAAAATACCTGCCTCCTAGACTTGCCACTACCTTTATGTTAGCCAACAACCAATCACACGATCGAGGACTGAGAAAGGCCGAGGCCAACTTGTTGCGGACGACAGGCGATGAAAAGATCGCTGATCTCACTCAATGGGACTAGCAGACTTTGACAAAGATTAAACCAGTTCTTGACATTTGAACATAATGTTTTGGAATGTTCCATCTAAGGCAGTGTTTCTCAACCTGTGTTCCACGAACCACTAATGATGCGCGGAGATGTGGCTGGTGGTTTAGGAGTAAAGCATGAAGTTAAAATTTTTAAAACTATAAACATGAAAGGTACAAATTGCGTCACTTTTTAAATATATCTATTTAATTTTTAATCAATCGGCAGTTTACTCTTAGCTATAGTAGAAATCACAATACGTCGCACTAGATTATAGAGACTATAGTCCTCTAAAGTCATTGCATTGACATACAGAAAGATTTTAAATATTTGTTTTAAAAGGTTCAGTAAATTACCCATAAATTAATATTACAATTATTAAATTTATACATAAATTAAATTGATTGAGCCCATGGATAAATTCCTAATAGATAAAATAACCGAACATTAAGGACATCAATACCGAACATTAAGGACATCAATGATGAAACTCAGCTTCATCCCCACAATCTGTGTGTGAATCAAATGCAGTTCCGGAGGCAAAAAAAGACAAATTTCCATACCACGGTATGGTGAAGAGTATTTGCGTTCTGGGTTTATAATAATAATAATATGATAATTTATATAGCGCTGTATCCCAGCAAGGAGCCGGGCTCACAGCGCTTTACATGGAGATTACAATACATCTATACTAATAAAAGGGAAAGCCCTCACTGACTGACTGACTGACTGACTGATTCATCACTAATTCTCCAACTTCCCGTGTAGGTAGAAAACAAAATGAGGGGTAGGACTGCAATCAGGCTTATACAAAATTAAATGGAAGAGACGTAAACAAGGTAATGGTTAGCCTGACCGGACGTAACAAAACAGCGAACGTTTCGGCAAAGAGCCTTTATCAACGAACATACAAGACACAAATAAAATGAAAATAAAAATAAAAAATGAAGGAACTTAGCTGCGGTGAAATCCAAAGTATCCAAAAAAGTGAAACTGAGAGATGACAGAGCAAATTTATATAGGAAAGCAGAGAGTGGGCGGGGTAACCACCTAGGTGGTCAAAGAAAATACAATATTCATCCCATGTGGTGCGAGTGTACCGTGATTTTCTATTAATCTGTTTTCAATCTGGACTCTCGTAGGTGTGTTTGTGCACGAGACAATAGCAGTGACTGCCAGGTCCTTGACACCCATATGGTCGCGTCCATTGAAGTGACGGGAGACGGGACACTGTTTATCTTGTGTAATCGTCCTAATATGTTCAGACATTCGGCACGACGAAGATAGTAGTTGTTGGGTACTCTCTCACTGCGATAATTGGCGCAAAAGAATTTAAAAAATCTCATTCTTGTGGGGCCGGGGGCCCAAAAACTTTTATTTTCTTCATCACTAATTCTCCAACATTCCGTGTTTTAGAAGCATGAAACTTTGGGAAGTTGTTGAGTAATCTCTTACAACAAGGACTGGCGAAAAAGAATTTTGAAGTTCACACTCATGGGGGCCGGGCCCCAAAAATGTTTTTATTTCCTTATATAAGCTATATACTAATTGAAAACTAAAATACATAAAAAGCCTAGAAAAACAATCTATCTTTGGAATAAATGTAACTTAACAAAATTACACCAATCAGCTGCTAGTTTCCAACAAAATTTGCTAGGTAAATGCAGCATAGATAGCCCCGTAGAAGAAATATGAAGGGATATAAAAACAAATCTAAAAACTATAATGGATGAGAATGTTAAAAAAAAACAAACAAACTAACTTGAAATATAATTAATAAATACTGGCTCAATTCTAAATAAAAAAGTTATGTAAACATAAAGAGAACTTATTTAGGAAATTTAAGGCTACCAGTTTAAAAAGGATACACAAAAATACTTCAAAATTAAAATCTTGACAAAAAAATTAATGAAACCTCCAAAATGAATATATAAACAATGTAATTACTAAAGATAACAATAAAAACTTATGGTCCTTTATCTGAACTAAACTGTCCCTTAACCCGACGCTGGGTCGTTGGGGCACCATTTTGAGCTGCACACTACCTCATGCCATGTGTCACGGTTCTGAGCTGCCTTCTGGGAATCGCTAAATAACAGGCCGGTCCACTCTTTGATATTTTCCTCCCAACTCTTCCTTGGTCTGCCTCTTTTCCTTCTCCCCTGGACTGTGCCTTGCAATATAGTCTTTGAAAGACCTCCAGATCTTGTCATGTGTCCGTACCATCGTAATTTCCTCTTTTTAATTGAGGTGAGAAGTTCCTCGTAAAGGCCAATGACAGCACTTATTTAATCGCGCACCGTTTCATTAGTGATGTGCGCCATGTAGGAGATGTTTAGTACCTTTAGAAAACATCTCATCTCTAGCGCATTAATTCTTTTTTGGAGGTCTGCGGCGAGCGTCCAAGCCTCACAACCATACAGGAAAACTGACATCGCCAAAGAGCGCATTAGTCGAATCTTTGATCTCAGGGAGAGCTCCTTGCTTTGCCAGATGTGTTTAAGTTTGCTTAATGCTGCAGTTGTTTGGGCCATCCTGGCAAGAATTTCTGGCTTTGAGCCTTCATCGGATATTATAGCTCCTAGATATTTAAATGTAGGGACCTCCTCAAGTTTTTGCCCGTTTATCCGTATTTCACTTGTGAATTTATTGTTTGCCATGACCTTGGTCTTCTCTGCATTGATTTCCATGCCATAGGCCTTTGATGTCTTCTCTAGCTTTGCAAGGAATTCTTTTAGTTCGTCCTCGCTGCCAGCTAGGCCGTCTATGTCATCGGCGAAGCGTAGGTTAGTTATAGTTCTCCCTCCGATGCTGACCGTTCCGACATGGTTTTCGAGCACATCTGTCATAATTCTTTCAAGGAAGAGGTTGAAGAGGATAGGGGAGAGTAAACACCCTTCTCTGACACCAACAGTGGTCCTTTATCATATCTAAAAAAAGAGCCTACAGGTAAAGCTACACTAAAAGGCTCAAATAATAAAACCTATAATGATAATGAGACTAAAGTTAATATCCTTAACACATACTTGCATCATCATTTTCTGCCTCAGGCGACAAAGAAGTTTAATAACTTTAAAAAATGTAAGAAATAGGTAACATAACTGTACATGAGATAGGTATACATTCATTCCAATAAACAAAGCTACTTGCCTGCCTGCCAGATTACTAAAAGAAACAAGCAATGAACTGTTCCCAATCCTTGTTGTTCTTTTTCAAACATCTCTAAAACAGGGTAAATTGCCCCAAGCTGGAAATTAGCCAATGTAACTCCATTATTTAAGAACGGTGATAAATCAGACCCTGGTAATAACAGACCTGTTTCACTTACTAGTAACACCTGTAAATTAATAAAACATATAATACATAGTAAAATAATTAACCACCTTGACAAATAAAATGCCCTATGCCCAAATCAACACGGCTTTAGAAAAAACAGATTATTTGAAACACAACTAATAGGTCTAATAGATGAAATATCAAAAGGCTTAGACAATAATGATCACTTAGATACAATAAAACTCGACTTCTCAAAGGCATTTGACAAAGTTCACCACATTAGCTTACTTAAAAAACTTAAATACTTTGGAATCTCAGGTCCCTTACATCACTGGATCCAAGATTTCCTTTTGGGTAGGGAGCAAACTGTAATAATTAATGGATCTAAATCTACACCAATAAAGGTTAACTAAGGAGTTCCACAAGGAACTGTGCTAGGTTCCGTACTATTTTTAATTTATATAAAAGATTTAACCAACAACATTTTTCAACAGGAATAATAGCTAGGGTATTTGCTGATGACTTTATAATCTATAGAACAATTAAAGCAGAACAAAATAACAACATTTTACAAAAAGAAATAGATGAATTAATAAAATGGGAAACTATATATAACTGGAGTATGTCTTTCCTCTCAGAAAAGTGTCACCGGCTAAGAGTAACAAAGGAAATGAAACAAATAAATTCAAAATATTTCATTCATGGAAAATAACTAACCCAAACTAAAGATGCAAAACTCTTAGGACTTAGGAGTCATAATAAATGAGAAACTAGCATGGAATCCCCCATGTCAATAGTTATTTAAAAATCAAACAAGACCTTAATTTTTATAGAAATAACATTTTACAAATGTAACAAAGATATAAAACTAAAATGCTACCTCACCCTGGTGAGACCTATACTAGAATATGCATCTTCTGTATGGGACCCATCCACCAAAGAAAACATTGATAAACTAGAAAAGAAAACTAGAACAAATTCAAAAGAGATCTACTAGATTCATTACTAGAGAATATTCAAACTGACAAGAGTAACACCAATAGTTAAATCATGAAACATTGAAACACTAGAGGATAGAAGAACCAAGAGTAAATTAGTAACTTTACATAAATCATTTTATTCTAATTTAGAGATACAACACAGAGATAACCTAATACAACCCTCAGATAGACGCTTCTTCTTATTCCGTATGCAAGAACAAACACATACCAGGAAAACCAACACTTTATCATCATTTGAAACTCTGATAACAGTGCAGGACTAGACACAAACCAAAGATAAACGTAGGACGCAATCATCTTCTGTATAGAATAAAAAAATATTGATACAAAAAGATTTTTTAAAAAATTTAAGTGGTCTAAAAAGATGAAAATTATGTAAATCTTATAAGTTCAAGTACATTGATTGAATATGACTAAAAAAAGTTTTGTGGATTTATTTTAGAAGACAATAAATTTAAGCTTTATTTATGAACTAATACTAATAACAGTAGACGTTTCGGCTAATGCCTTCATCAGTACAACAACATTAAATAATTACTTATATAAATCTTAAAACTTATTATTTGCTTGTACGTTATTTTTTTTAAATTAAAAAGCTTTATGCCGTCCCATTCTGTATGGCTTTGTATGAATGACTGTATGATTACTTGTAAAAAAGTTAACCAAAGGATTGAACTTCTGTGAGTATTAAATAAAAGAAACAACAATGTAACAAGTCTTGACCTGTTCTGAAATAGTCGATCATCATTTCTTGTCTTTTATGTTTTTTGAGGAACACACAGCATGCCATTAAAATTAAAAACAGTCGGAAAAAGTCATGCATATCAAATTGAGGAATAATGAGACAACACATTCTCAAGGAACAGGAATTTTTTAAAAAATCATATAATAATCAGCTTCACAAAATTGTTCAAATAACAAACTCTTTTTACTAACTTTGAATGAAGGGATGTAATCTAAAAATAAGTAAATCAAGGCCCCTTTTAGAAAGGTATGTGTCACTTCTGAATTTATTTTCCATTGAGTCCTTTTAAAAAGTTTTGAAGAAAAATTTACAATGTATTATAAGATTCGCCTTGTATTCTGTACCCAGGGTCAACTTTAAAAAAAAAAATTATATATATATATATAACTATTAAAGGAATTTCTTTTCTACCTGTTAGTACAGTTTAAAAGCGCGAAAGTATGTTTACATTCTGTCATGTTGCTATATATCTTCATGGCAATTTGCAACAGCTATAAAAAAAATCCACACTCTTCGTTTCACTCTCTATTCTGTACTTTTACATCAGTTACCGGTAAGCCCACCTAGTTCAAAACACGACCGTCCTGGTCCACACTCAATTGTCCACTCTCTCAGTCCTCCCTCTGCCTGCTTATATCACACTGTTTAAAAACTCGTTCTACCTTTAACATGATCTCTCACTATACTCTCCCACTTGATGACAGTTAACAACTGCTTACGTGAACTGTCTTCAGCCTTGTGTATCCATTCTTCCTACATTTAGGCTCATTCTCACACCATAAAATCTGACGAGACATCGCACACACATTCAAACAGAATATATCGGAGCAATACAAAAGCCAACTTTTATTGTTAATTTGATATTCTTTATGTCTTCCATTAAAATTTATTGTCCCTAAAGAAATGAAAGTTTGAAAAATTTTAAGCGTTGTAAGTAAGACATTAAATTCAAAGATTGTTCAAATGTCCGAAGGATGACTGATAGGTGGAAGATGAAGAAAGAAAAATACAAAAAAGTTTTCTATTGATTAAGCAATCGTGAATAAAAAGTACTGTGGTTTTTTTTTTTTAATTTTCAATTTTAGATATTTAAAATACTTTTCCCAAAAGGTTTTAAATAACTGATAGTAGTTTTTATGGATTACTAATTTTAAAAAACCCTCCCAAAAATAAAGTAATTTCACTCAAAGTTTTTATGATAAGATATTATGAAAAATTAACACATTCTCTGCCTGTGAAATAAAATTTCATAAAATTTGCCCTCGAAGACTTATAAGTTATCTATCATAGCTTTGTTGTATCTTCATGTTATCCATTAACACATCGTGCTACTAAATCCTGTCTAATTCTAAAACATCTATAACTTTCTCTATTTCCTGCCACTGGATGCAGCCGATATAGGATGACGTTACTATCCTTCAAATGGCAAAACTTCCTTATAATCAACGTAGTACACGTGTCTCGTCCTGTTGCAGATATAATAAGCCCCAATACAATATCCACTGTAACGCATAACATGGAAGAGGACTCACTTGCACAAGTCACAACGTGATATATGCAATGCTTGCCAGAGGTGCAATACACTCTACGTGGGTGAGACAAGGCATCGTCTTAGAGATCAGCTTAGAGAACACCTGTATAATATAAATAAACAGGCTAGATGTCCTGTGTCTAAACATTTCATCAGTGTTTGACCATGACGGAATTTAAGATATTGCTGTTACTCGTATTTTATATGCGAGCCATACCCATGATAGGATCTACTTTGGAAATACATTTACAAAACGATTCGATACGTTTCCTCCATATGGAATAAAGAAAATTCACAATTATACCAAAATGTGGAATATATTTATCGTTCTGGATTTCACTGTAACTTTTTCTTCCTCCTTTTTCATTATCCTGTATCATTGTTTGTTTAATTTTTAAAATTTGACGCAACTATTTTCTTGATATGGTAGATATATCTTAATAATTTAAATATAATTTTCATACTTACGTAATTGCTGTATATAATTTATAATGGCGAGGGCAAAAGCCGAAAGGTTAACTATTGTATTAGTTAAATAATAAAGCTTAAATGTATCGTTTCCATTTTTCATTACATAATTTGTTGGTGCTTATTGTATTTTATCTAAAAGCTTTATCGTAGACCTTTTCTATATGATATATTTGATCTAATACTCAAACGCCCAGTACACAAACGAACCTTTACTATGAGCTTTCTAAGGGAGGAGATTTTGCTCTGTAGCAGTGGTTCTCAATTATTTGTTTTATGCCAATCCCACCCCACCCCACCATTATGTCTCAACAATATAACCATTTTCACTTAAATGCTCACCCGATCATTTAATAAAGATGTTAGGAATGAAGGGATCTCGCAAGTGATAAAACTATTTAGGGAATAATTTTTTAATGCTTATACATCTTAATAAATTTAAATGGATTGTATTTGCTGACAGGGTAAATGCCTCTTTTATCTTCTCTTGTTACTGAACGTTTAACGTTCAAACTGATTATGAGTGATGCATGATGTGTGATGTATAATATTTGAAGTACGATGTTTGTTTATATATATGTAACTGCAACTACCCACAAATAACCCAAACAAATTACAATTGGTCACGAGCCCAACATAAATATTTAGAATGTTTAAAATAAAATGATTTTTAAAGATATATTAACGCATTACAGCCATTTTTTCGAGTAAATTTGTTTTCTGGCTAGACTATAGATTTACATTTATTCAATAACAAAAATAAAAGCGTTTTGAATAAAAACTTTGGTATTTGTTGCCATATTCTCAAGATTTTGCCTCCCACCCCCCATGGGGACCTTGAAACATACTATCTAGGTTTTAACATGCAGTCCAACACTACATTTGCTGCGATGATTCCTTGCATTCGTTTTACTCACTGCACTGTTTCTCTATTTTTGTGGGTTCAATATAGTAACCAGTTCCGCAAGTCATTTTGTAATTCATTGGAATGCTCACTACATCAAGGGAAGTTTGGTGTCTATGTAGTTTCGTCTTCTTTAAGGACAGAGATGTAAAGCTGGAGATCGTTTTCATGAAAATCGAGAAACCTAGAATCTTGAAATCTCTCTTTCAAATTTCCATTTATTCCACCCTCAGATTCCATCACACTGCAGAGTTTCTCAAACACTTATGTTTACTAGATTTTCGTATATTTAGCAGCTTGGATACAAATGCCCAAGATTATATTGAAAGGCGATACTATTTCATTTGTTTTCTTTCTCTAAAGTTTCAGGATAAATCTATTTTGCTATTCTAATGTATCTGCTAGACATGATACTTTTTAATATTAAAAAAAGTTCAGCATTGTTGTTAAATTATGCCAAAAGGTTATATTTTCCTTGCCCTTTTAGGGGCAACTATTTTCCTCTATCAAACAAAAGACACGATTCACAAAATAACAACTTAACGACATCATTAAAAATAAAAGCTGCATTTCGGCGAAATTTGTTTTTAATGTTTACTGTAAGCGTTGACGACCCATAAAATAACCCGTGTTGTAGGGTGTAAAAGTCTAACCCGTGTTGTAGGGTGTAAAAGTCTAACACGTGTTGTAGGGTGTA
>MUZC01000112.1:16131-32397 GCA_002072015.1 Radix auricularia | reverse complement strand
TCTAACCCGTGTTGTAGGGTGTAAAAGTCTAACCCGTGTTGTAGGGTGTAAAAGTCTAACCCGTGTTGTAGGGTGTAAAAGTCTAACCCGTGTTGTAGGGTGTAAAAGTCTAACCCGTGTTGTAGGGTGTAAAAGTCTAACCCGTGTTGTAGGGTGTAAAAGTCTAACCCGTGTTGTAGGGTGTAAAAGTCAAACCCGTGTTGTAGGGTGTAAAAGTCTAACCCGTGTTGTAGGGTGTAAAAGTCTAATCCGTGTTGTAGGGTGTAAAAGTCTTACCCGTGTTGTAGGGTGTAAAAGTCTAACCCGTGTTGTAGGGTGTAAAAGTCTAACCCGAGTTGTAGGGTGTAAAAGTCTAACCCGTGTTGTAGGGTGTAAAAGTCTAACCCGTGTTGTAGGGTGTAAAAGTCTAACCCGTGTTGTTAGGGTGTAAAAGTCTAACCCGTGTTGTAGGGTGTAAAAGTCTAACCCGTGTTGTACGGTGTAAAAGTCTAACACTTGTTGTAGGGTGTAAAAGTCTAACCCGTGTTGTAGGGTGTAAAAGTCTAACCCGTGTTGTAGGGTGTAAAAGTCTAACCCGTGTTGTAGGGTGTAAAAGGCTAACCCGTGTTGTAAGGTGTAAAAGTCTAACCCGTGTTGTAGGGTGTAAAAGTCTACCCGTGTTGTAGGGTGTAAAAGTCTAACCCGTGTTGTAGGATGTAAAAGTCTAACCCATGTTGTAGGGTGTAAAAGTCTAACCCGTGTTGTAGGGTGTAAAAGTCTAACCCGTGTTGTAGGGTGTAAAAGTCTAACCCGTGTTGTAGGGTGTAAAAGTCTAACCCGTGTTGTAGGATGTTAAAGTCTAACCCGTGTTGTAGGGTGTAAAAGTGCAACCCGTGTTGTATGGTGTAAAAGTCTAACCCGTGTTGTAGGTTGTAAAAGTCTAACCCGTGTTGTAGGGTGTAAAAGTCTAACCCGTGTTGTAGGGTGTAAAAGTCTAACCCGTGTTGTAGGGTGTAAAAGTGTATTCCGTGTTGTAAGGTGTAAAAGTCTAACCCGTGTTGTAGGGTGTAAAAGTCTAACTCGTGTTGTAGGGTGTAAAAGTCTAACCCGTGTTGTAGGGTGTAAAAGTCTAACCCGTGTTGTAGGGTGTAAAAGTCTAACCCGTGTTGTAGGGTGTAAATGTCTAACCCGTGTTGTAGGATGTAAAAGTCTAACCCGTGTTGTAGGGTGTAAAAGTCTAACCCGTGTTGTAGGGTGTAAAAGTCTAACCCGTGTTGTAGGATGTAAAATCTAACCCGTGTTGTAGGGTGTAAAAGTGTAACCCATGTTGTATGGTGTAAAAGTCTAACCCGTGTTGAAGGGTGTAAAAGTATATAGTTTCAATTTTGAAACCCAGATAAAATCTACAGTGATTAAAGAAGTAAAAAATCATGTTAAGCCTGGTACCTATTGGAATTCAGGACGTGTTAGCGCATTTTCGTATTATGTATCAGTACTTATGTTAGATATCAAAATTATGTACTTATCAGTAATTGTGTTTAGATTTTAGACATATTTTTATGAATTTTCTTGTGTAATGAATATATGTGACATTTTTTTATTTAAAAGTCATTTCTTTACATTTAAAAAAAAATTATTTTCTCTTTAATCCAACTACAAGTCACCACAAATGATGACGTAAAACTCTCTAAACTTTTACACATATTCTAATGACGTCAACTAAAAAAAAACAACTAATTCTTTTGCACCCTTTCGCACCACTCTTCAATGCTTGAAAAATTCTGCATTCGACTTCCGGCAATGGCGGCCGTTCCCTGCGCTAGTGTTACCTCTCGATTCGAAATATTTTTTGGTAGTTTTAACGGGGTTTTTAAACGAATCGAGTAACTGAGTGTTGATGCACAAATGGCAGGTCAGGGCATACAAAAAACATATATACATCATGGGTCTAGGACTTATGGATGCTGTGATCAAGGGTGATGACAGACGGACGGACGGACGGACGGACAAAACTGGTGCAATAGCGATTTCGACATCTCGAAAATGCGCTAAAAATCTGTCTGGGGTTTTGCATGACAAGGATCTATACAATTGTTATTTATTTATAATTATTAAAGGTGTGCTAATACGTACTACATTCTCCTCCATCCCACACCACTCCCCGATTATCATGAATTCGTAAAGAGGGGTGTGATTTATCACTGTGCCCCACCCCCACATTCACACTGCAATCTGTCTCCTAAGGTCGGGTAACGACTCTGACCTTGTTTTCGTTTAACGACATCATACTTGTATTTTCTAGAAAGTTCTGGACCCATTACTGCGCGAAAGGTTGTTATTCTCGTTATGCCAAGAGCTTTCCGAAAGATTTTGTATATAAAAAGGGAAAGGAACAAATAGAAGAGAAGAGCAAACGACCTCCTCGTTTGAGAAGAGTCCCAAGCTAGGCCAACTACTATAGACATTGTTATTTTTATTGATGCTATTGTAAACGCGAACGCTAACGCTGTAAATTAGCCTGCCATGGTGACCCGTCAAAACGGCCCCGGGGCCGTTTTGTCCGGGGCCGTTTTGCCCGGGGCCGTTTTGCCTGGGGCCGTTTTGACCGGGGCCGTTTTGTTGGGGCCGTTTTGTCCGGGGCCGTTTCGTCGGTGAACCCCAAAAATTCAGCCTTTGGCCGGCCAGTTCGCGAAACGGCTAGGGTCGCTTGGCCAAAGTCCGAAGTAACTCGTCATGAGCAGATTGATTGTTGACTAATAAGATTTAATTCTTTCCATTAATTGTTAAATATCAATGATTGAAATCAGTGACAAATGTTAAAATTATTAAGCATAGTAAGCTATTTCGTGTGTGTTATTCTTCTATACTAATACAAGCCAAAGGCCTCACTCAATGACTGACTGACGCATCACTAATTCTCCGACTTCCCAAGTAGATAGAAGCATGAAACTTTGGGAAGTTGTTGGGTACCCTCTTACCACAAAAATTAGCTTAAAAGAATTTTGAAATTCACACTCAGCGGGGCCGGGGCCAAGAAACTTTGTTTGTTTTTTTCCCTTTTATGAGCATAACAATAAGAAAATCTATAATTCTCCTATTTCCCGTGTAGGTAGAAGCATGAAACTGGACATTTGTTAAGTGCATGCTCCCGACGATAATTGGCAACAAAAAAAATGTTAACATTCCCACTCATGGGGGGCCGGGGGCCCAAAAATAATTTTTCCTTATTTTTAAAATCCAAGCATCAATAATTCTCCACTTTCCCGGAGAGGTAAAAACATGAAAATTTTATAAGTTATCGAACACACTCTACCAAAGACAAATGGCGAAAAAGAATTTTAAAATTCTAACTCATAGGGGCCGGGGTTCGAATAGAGTTTTTTTTTTATTATATTAAAAATCGACTAATCACTTATACTCCAATTTTCCGTGTGGTTAAAAACATGAAATCTTTTGGATGTAATGAACACTCTCTCAACGATAATTGGTGAAGAAGAATTTTAAAATTCCTACTCATGGGGGGGCCGGGGGCCCAAATGTAGTTTTTTTTTCTTTAAATGACCTGCATTGACTTTGAAAATCATTTTTTTTTATTTACGGGTACGTAGAAGCATGAAACATGGAAGAGTTGTTGAGTACACTCTTACAACAATTATTTCGAATCAAACAAGTTTTTTCCTTTTTTGAACTTTAAAAAACTGACTCATCTCTAATTCTCAAATTTCCCATGTAGGTATAAGCCTGAAACTTGGGAAGTTGCTGAAAACCCCCGCGATGGAGCATAACGCTATTGGAAGTTGTTGTCAACTCCTGCGATGTTAACAGGCTAAATACGTTTTGAATTGGTTCAACGAGGGCTTTGAACACTTATTTCGCTAGAACTTTCGCAATCCCATGCTCGTTAGTGTTCAATGAAACGTGAGAACGCTACTTCACTTGTTCCCATGGACCTTCATGGTCTGTAAGGGATATTAATTAAAATTATATATATAAATATATATATATATATATATGTATTAGGGCTGTTATCGATTAATTTAAAATTAATCGTTAACTTTTGTAAAATTACCGAATAATTAATCGATAATTTTGATTAAAGCTAACAATAAGATTATGACGTCATTAAACTGAAAATTTCAAGGGAAGTAACAGAAACAAGCAATTCACAATTTTCGATTTAAATATAAAGTATTTAAATATGATGTCAATGAATTCAAATTCTGTCATTATTATTTATTAAATAACAATGTTTAATTTTTCATATCATTTTCAGCTTAAATCGAAATTTGCACGTTTAATTTTTTTTGTAAACAGAAGTTTGTACATAAAAAAGCCAACTATTGTAAATATTACCAAATAATCATTTATAAATAAATCTATGACATTATCTGCGGTGACTGATTCACTCACTGATTTATCACTAATTCTCCAACTTCCCGTTTATGTAGAAGCATGAAACTTTGGGGAGTTGTTAAGTATCCACTTACAACAAGAATTCGAGAAAAAGAATTTTGAAATTCACACTCATGAATGCGGGGCCCAAAAAATGTTTTTTTCCTTATATAATATATATACTAATTGCAAATCATTAATTCTCCTATTTCACGTATACTTAGAAGCAGGAAACTTTGTAAATTTTTTGAGTACATGCTTCCGACGATAATTGGCAAAAGAGAACATTAAATTTCCCACTCATGGGGGCCGGGCCCACAAAACGTTTTTTTCCTAATATTAGCTATACAAAAATTGAAAATCACTAATTCTCCTATTTCCCATATAGGTAGAAGCATGAAACTTTGGAGATTTTTCGAGTAGAAGCTCCCGACGAAAATATGCAAAAAGAATGTTAGATTTCCCACTAATTGTTAACCAGGGGCCTAAATATATATTTTTTCTTTTTGTAAAAACCGACTTATCACTAATTCTTCAATTTTCCGTGATGGTAGGAGCATGAAAATTTGGGTAATTGTTAAGTACCCTCTCACGACGAATTTCGGTGTAAAAGAATTTTAAAATACGCACTTATGGGGGCCGGGGCCAAAAAAAACTTTTGTTTTCTTATATGAGATTTATAAAAATTGAAAATCACTAATTCTCCCATTTCTCGCGTAGGTAGACTCATGAAACGTTGGGGAATGGATAATTAAACTTTCACGATGGTAGCAGGTGAAAAAATATTTAAAATATCTCTTTATGGGGTCGAGGGGGGGAAGTAGTTTTTTTCCTAATTTAAACTATACAAAAATTGAACATCAATAACTCTCCCTTTCCCCATGTAGGTAGAAGCATGAACCTTTGGAAAAATGTTGAGTACAATCTCCCGATGAAAGTTGGCGAATGGGAATGGTAAATTTCCACTCAATGCACACTCATGAGGGCCGGGACCGAAAACATGTGTTTTTTCTTTATATGTGTATATAAAAATTGAAAAATCACTAATTCTCTTATTTCCCGAATAGGCAAAGGCATGAAAATGTGGGGTTGGTTAAATACACTTCCACGATGGTAGCAGATTATAATAATAATTATTTAAAATATCCCTTACTGGGGGCTGGGGGGCCCAAAAGTAGTTTTTTTCTTAATATTTACTATATAAAATGTAAAAATCACTCATTCTCCCATTCCCGTGTAGGTAGAAGCATAACTTTTGGAAGTTGTTGGGTTCCCTCTCACGACGAAAATTGGGCTAATATAATTTTAAAATTTACACTCATTGGGGCTGGGGCCTCAAAAACGTGTTTTTTCCTAATATGTGCTATTTACAAATTGAAAAGCAGCATTTTTCCTATTTCCTAAATAGGTAAACTCATGTAACTTTGGGGGTTTGTTAAATACACTTCCGTGATGGCAGCAGGTGAAATTATATTTAAAATATCTTTTGCTGGGCACCGGGGACCCAAATATAGTTTTTCTATGCACTCACTCACTCATCACTAATTCTCCAATTTCCCGCAGCTACGCGCGGGGAAATCGCTAGTATATATATAAATCAAAGTATGTCTCTCTCTCTCTCTCTCTCTGTGTGTGTTATTGTGTGTGTGTGTGTGTGTGTGTGTGTGTGTGTGTGTGAGTGCTTTTCCGTTATAGCTGACTAAACCATTCATCCAATCGTCATGAAAATTTTTGAAACTGTTGAGTATCATTCCGAAATGGTAAATTGCTACTTATTTTTCTCCATTTAACACTATAGCGGCGCCGGGGGGCCCTAAATGTCAATTTTTGTTTATGTGAGCTATATAAAAATTAGTTTAAGCACTATCTACTTGATAAATATATGGATCTAAACCCAATATATTAAAATATATTTTTCAAAACCAATATTAAAAACTATATGTAATTCATCTCATAAGGGCCACTCTTTTTGGGGCTGGGGGCCCATAATATTTTTTTATAAACCTTTAAAATTGTATTCCCCAATTCAATTATTAAAAATCTTGACAAAAGATGATAAATATATTCATTATTACCCATCTTACAATAAATAGGTGTTTTCAACTTTATATCTTGCCGTGAATGGGCCCTGGGGCCATTAATGTCATATTTTAATAATTAAAGCTTAAAAAAAAATAAGTTTTTTGTTAGCTACTGAGTTGATGAAGGCATCTTAAAAAGACTTTGTCTACAAAAACTTGGTAGCGCTTATAAAAATAATTAAGGGCACCGAACTTCAAGTGTCAATTTTTTCGCGGCAGGGGGCCCCAAATGTCTTTGTCTTAAATGTTTAACATATTTTTCCCATTGAATTTTAAACCATCTTTAGAAATATATCCATGTTGAAAAATAATTAAAAATAAATAAGTTTTTTAATTTGAAATTTTGCACGGAATGTGCCCGCGGGGTCCCTTAATGTGTTGTCCCCTTATATCTATCCACATATATATAAATCAAAAGATGTATGTATGTTTTTTTTTGTCTATTAAAACTGACTTAACCATTCACCCAATCACGAAGATACTAAAGGAAATTGTTGATTATGCTCCCGGGATGGCTTTGTAAATACATTCTATTTCTGGAACATTGACACTTATTAGGTGCCGGGGGCCCAAATTATATAAAAATTAGTTTAAGCATCGGCTACTTGGAAAATGAATGGATCTTGACCAAACTCAGTGCATACATACTTTATAGCCGACATTAAAGTAACATGTGGTTTTGAACCCAAAATCTTTATTTTCGTAAACTTTTAATATTTTATTTCCTTTATGATATTACACTACCTTGAAAGATATTGAAAAATGTATTTATTACTAATTAGATTGAAATAATCATGATATTAAACTTAATTTCGTGCACCGATTGGGCCTGGTGGCCCTTAATTTCATTTTCGCTAATATGTGCTACATAAAAATTACTTTTAATTGTTAGCTACTGTGTAAATTGATTTATGTTAACCAAACTTTTTATATAAAAATTTGATAGCCAATATTAAAATACTATAGGAGACTGAACTCCTAATGACCATTACTTCGGGGCCGGGGCCCCAAATGTTTGTGTAAGCGTAAGTTACTGAGAAAATTAAAAGAGCTTGCCAAACGTTCTATATATAAAATCAAAGTATATATGTATCTAAGTATCCATGTATGTATGTATGTATGTATGTATGTATGTATGTATGTATGTATGTATGTATGTATGTATGTATGTATGTATGTATGTACGTAAGTATTTATGTTTATATGTATGTACGTATGAATGAATGTATGTATATGTTTGTCCGTAACAGATGAGTATACAAATTAATCCGATCACGATGAAACTTTACGAATTTTTTGCCTATGCTTCCAGGATGGCTTTGTGAAAAAAAAAGAAAATTCCCAGTGACACTCATGGGGGGCCGGGGGCCCCAAATGTTTTTTTCCTTGTATGAGCAATATAAAAATTAGTTTAACTTTTAGCTACTTGCAAAATGAATGGATCTTGACGAAACTTGGTACTTACATACATTAAAAACAATATTAAAATACCATACGTTTTGGACTCCTAATGTCCATTCCTTTAGCAACGGGGGCCTAAAATCTTTGTTTTCGTAAACATTTAAGAATTAATTCCAATTTTGAATTTACATAAGCTTGAAGCTTTTTAAAAATATATCTTTATGAAATAGAACGAAATAAGGATGTATTTTAAAGTTAATTTCTAGAAACCGATTGTGCCTATGGGTCCTTAATTTCGTTTTTTCCGATATGAGATGCACATAAAGTATGTAAGTTTAACGACTAGGAAAATGAATGGATCTGAACAAAAATTGGTGTATAATAACTTTATAGCTCATATTTAAATGATATAGGACATTTAAGCTCTAATATTATACTATTATATAATTACATTTTAAGTTATTAATTTATTTATCTGTTCTTTATCGTTTGCTATGAAGCTCAATTTTTTTTCTTTTGCACACTTCCGCGTAGATTTCTGGTATAGATCTAATTGTTTTTTTTACAACATCACTTATTTGTTTCTTAAATTTAATCATTATTACTGAGATCGTTGCAACACACGACGGGTCAGCTCGTATATATATATATATATATATAGAGAGAGAGAGAGAGAGAGAGAGATTATTTTGTTATTTTAGGGCCCCTTTATTATCGAAAATATTACAATCGAACCAGACTAATCAGAATAGTAATTTTCACCAAACAGAATTAAAACATAAAAAGAAAATTGACGTCTTGATTGTTTTCAATTTCTGTTTTTTTCTAATTCCCTTAGATCAGATTAATTTCATCATTCTCTATAATGTACACAGGTCCGGTGACGTTGCTCATATAATAAGCCCTCAGGCTGTAGCCACTTCTGCACACCACCAAGACGTCACACAAACTTAAGATCAACTGATCCAGGGCGGCATCACCAAACCCATCACATACGCCATTTCCTCTTCGTTGACGATCTATGTGAAGTATTTTCCCGCCATAATCTATAAACCATTTCCCGAACTTGTTGCGGGATCTGATCCGGATGTTGATGTAGTCGGATGCCACGAAAAACATGGCGTCCCCCTCTGTGTCCTTGGACAGCATGAATGCGTGCAGCTTTGGGATCGCGCTTAAATACACAGCTGTGAACGGATCGTCCATAGGCAACGACGGGTTCTGCCCCATCCTGACATGCGCACATATGAGTTTTGAAATTCCGACATCAAATAAAGGTTTAATGTCTGAGGTCTTGACTTGAGACGGAGACATGAGACCCTTCCTGGCTAAGAACTTACTTCCTAACACGTATTCTAAATGAGTCATGAGTTTTAGTGAGGGCTGCATGAGTTCGTGCCAGGCCCAGTGAAATCTTTCTCGATGGTCTCGAAGACCGTTCCACTTTTCCAGAATTTTCGAGTAAAAAGCATTCCTGCTAATAAAATTGAAAAGGTCATAGTTCGTCTTGACGTAGACAACTTTTTGGGGATAGTGGACGTTAAAATCTCCTTCAGTCAAACTTTTGGTGAACCACTTGTTCTCTCCATTGGTACTTGCAGTTATGGTGTTGTTTTGATTGGGCGGTTCTAGCTGATCCGTGTCGGCCTCCCATTGGTAAGTTCTCGGCACGTAAAAATTATTGAGATTGCACGGGGTGGTCATGATCAGGTAAAACTGGCGATTGACCAGACGTGAGATGACGTAGAGGGACACCAAGGCCCTCTGACGGTCGCCCCATCCGCCACACCCGCCCCGGGCGTCACAGACGTTCACCAGGTAACGAACGTCTTCATCGCTCGACTCCGCACGAGATAGTGAAGGTGGCAAGGAGAGCTTCGTAGTGGAAGGGGGCTTACGCCGTGGAATTATTTTTTTAGGTGCACGGGTGTGGTTGTGGGGTGCGACGGTGAAGTCAAAGTGTATTGTGGGCAGAGTTTTTTCTAGGACAGGAAACTTGAGCGTTGTCCGCGTGGTTGTCTGGTTGTCATGGTTTCTGTCGACACTAGGAGGTGACGTCAATGGAGCTATGGTCATATCATTAGATGTCATATTTGCAGAAATAAGAAATGTTTCAATACGGCGTGTAGCATTAGCCTGTTGGGCTTCAGTTGAAAAACGTGAAGAATTTAGCCGTGTTGTGATGAAGCTGTGAGCCGCACTTTTAGATGTTGTTATTAAAGTTATCGCTTTAATAATGGCCGTAGCTGCCGGAATGTTATCGACTTCCAGCGCCTTTTTATTGAGGTCTTCTCTATGGCCAAAGACCTTAGTTACCTTGACATTTGATGTGATATTGATCGGTTGAGTATTTTCTATTTGGTAAACTTTGGGCAAAGGTTGGATCCACTTTGTGCTGTCATAGTTGAGGTAAACTATACCAACGATAATAATGATAAGCACAATAGAGGAAAACACTAAAGTCAATCTTTTATAGAACTGGAAATATAGAAGAAGGAGACACTTTGTTAATAGTTATAGCATGGTACATAAGTTATGTATCTATAATCATATTACAATAATATATTACTTACGATAGTTAAACAAATAAATTTAACTATATGAATTTATTTTTAGGTCTCAACATACACAAAGGGAAGAGTAAAATCCTCAAGATAAATGCCACCAGGACATCACCCATCATGCTTGAAGGAGAGGCCTTGAGGAGGTGGAGAGTTTTGTTTACCTTGGCAGCATGGTAGATAAACAAGCTGATACAGATGCCGACGTCAAAATAAGGATCGGAAAAGCAAAAGCAGCCTTCCAGCAACTCAAGAATGTTTGGGTCGCCAACAACTTAGGCAGCAAGTTAAAAGTAAGGATTTTCAACGCTATGGTGAAACCAGTGCTGCTATATAAAGCTGAGACATGGAGAACAAAGGCTGTTAACCTGACCAGAATCCAGTCCTTCATTAACAATTGTCTAAGAAGGATTCTCAGAATTCACTGGCCGGACAAAATCAGCAACCAGGAACTATGGCAGCGGACGAAACAGAAGCCCACTGAGGAAGAGATTCTTCAAAAGCAGTGGAGGTGGATCGGTCTTACACTAAGGAAACCTGCTTCGTTATACAACAAGGCAAGCCATAAAACGGCACCCACAAGTTAAACGGAAAAAAGGCCGCCCAAGAAACAATTGGCGCCGAGAATTGGAGGCAGACACGGTGGTCGAGTGGCAAGCGCGCTTGACTGGCGTACCGATGGTCACGGGTTCGAAACCATGTAAAGGCAAGGATTTGTTTCTAGGGCTTAAGTCCCTGAGTCACAATAGTTAGGCGGCTGGGTTATGCGTGGAGCCCCCATAGCCGTGGCCTGTGACCGCTGCATCACTTGCATCAACTGTCATGGTCTGTGGACGCAATTTTCTGCATAGAAGGAGCGTCTGTATATCTAAGATAAGATAAGAGAATAGGCCATGAATAGAAGATCCTGTAGAAGCTGGCCCATGGAAGTAAATCATATTTAATTAAGACCAAACTTTCACACATTACTAAAATATATCCGTCTCATTTAAATTTTCAATAAGAACATACGTGTCCCCCTACCCCCTTTTGTTTTTAAATGCGAGTGAAGTCATTTATGGGCGGCTTCAAAGAGTCTCTGGCTTTAAATTTTTAATGGGGGGGGGGTAGAGTGAATTTGTAAGTAGGCATTGGTTAGGGGGGTGTCACGGTTAGATGTTATGGTGTGAGAATGACTGAGCGAAAACGTAGGGTGAATGATAAACAAAGCGTGAACACCCGTGGACTTGAATACTCGCTCACCGGGTGTTCACATGGGAGTGTGTAGAGATGTCAGGTGAGAGGGGCAATGTGGAGAGTGTGTGATATAAGCAGGCAGAGGGACGAGTAAGGACAGAGAACATTTTTTTNGGACGATGATAGCCCAAACATTAATGCTTTGACCACTCAGACTATTGGGATTACTGAATCTGTGAGAGATGTGAAAATTAATCCCGACCTCAAACAGTATGACAGGGAAAAGATAGAAGAGATATTACATAAATATGCTGACATTATCACAAACATACCAGGGAAATCCACGGTAGTATCTCACTCCATTGAGTTAAACACAGACAAACCGATCTGTCTTAGACCATACCCTATACCCTTCTCATCAAAGCAAGAAATAATAAAAGAAGTTTGGCAAATGGAAAATGAAGGGATTATTGAAAAATCCTCCTCCTCCTATTCTTCACAAATAGTCCTAGTGAAAAAAAAGATGGCTCCACACGTTTTTGTATTGATTACAGAAAACTAAACGCCATCACGGTAACAGATGCAGAACCCATACCTAATCAGGAGGATTTATTTATTCAGCTGAGACATGCTAAGTATTTCTCGAAAATAGACTTGGTAAAAAGATACTGACAACTACCGGTAGAAGTAAACTCTAGGAAATACACCGCTTTTCAAACAGCCATAGGATTGTATCAGTTTAAATACATGCCTTTTGGGTTATGTAATGCTCCAGCCACCTTCGCACGTAGCATGCGCCGTGTTCTCGGGGATCAGAAAAATGTTGTCAGTTTTTTGATGATATTTGCGTGTTTGGGAGGTCCATAACTGAACATAATCAAGCACTGGATCAGGTACTTGACAGATTGAAAACCGCGCGGTTGACTGCACGACCGACGAAAATGGAGATTGGGTTTACGGAAATTGAGTTTCTGGGTCATATAGTAGGAGGGGGTGCACAGAGACCTAACGCCTGTGTAACCAGTAAAATACTAAATATCAAACAACCTAACACCAAGAAGCAAGTGAGGAGCTTGTTGGGATTGGTAGGATATTACAGAAAATGTGTCCCAGACTTCGCTAACATCTCTAGTATACTGTCAGATTTAACTAAGAAGGGAAAACCGGAAAAGGTGCAATGGACTAGCCAATGTACGGAAGCACTTGATATACTTCAAAAGGCTTTATCCACGCAACCAATCCTTATGCTACCAGATCTAACACGGGAGTTTGTAGTCAGAACGGATGCGAGTGAGTCCGCAATAGGGGGATGCTTAATGCAGGAACGAGAGGGACTACTACATCCTATAGCGTATGTAAGTAGAAAACTTTTACCTCGTGAGACCCGATATGCGGTAATTGAAAAGGAATGTTTGGGGATCGTTTGGACAGTCAAAAAATTTTCAAGATATCTTTTTGGTAGTCATTTTACAATAGAGACTGACAATAAACCATTGACTGTGTTACATACAGCTGAGACCATTAATAATAGAGTTGCGCGCTGGGCGTTAACATTACAAGAATACATATTTACAATCAGACCGATTCCAGGGGCTGATAATACATTGGCGGACATACTTAGCAGACAATGGTAGAGAACCGTTTAATTGAGCTACTTGCGTCGTTTATCTATAACATGTTTTATATATGAATTACTTGTTAACTTTTAGCTATGTGTTTTCTCTTATGAATCTGACTGCTATAATTCATAAATTCTGTTATTAGACTATAGAGAAACGACTGGTCTATAGCATGCAATATCCACTATGTGAACATGTAATAATTTGATGAGAACAATAACTTTAAGGGCTAAAAGTTTTCTTGGCACATGCATATATTGTTTAACTAAGAATGTGATTGATATTGATAACATGCATGTTTAAACTTAAAATGTCGACCTTTCATTTTTTGCGTTGATTTTATAAAGCATGTATTTTGATTAGCAATAAGCTTTGCTTCCCTCGAGTATGAGGTATTGTGGTAGTGTAGTGGTACAAACAGTACGAAAACCTGTTGGTTTTTCACATTGTACACCCTGTTTAGTTATTCAGGTATGAGATTTTAGGGTTTAGAAATGTACAATTTTTTCTGAAATGTTACATAGCAAGCATTTCACATGTGATTATTCCAATTTTTGCAAGGGCTATTTGTTATTGATATCTTAGTGTGTAAGTTTGGTATTGGGATGATAGCACACACCAAAACATAAACACCATAATAATTGTATAAACTCGCGACATTCTTGCTAAGGTCGCTCGTGAGGAGGGGGGTGTCACGGTTAGATGTTATGGTGTGAGAATGACTGAGCGAAAACGTAGGGTGAATGATAAACAAAGCGTGAACACCCGTGGACTTGAATACTCGCTCAACGGGTGTTCACATGGGAGTGTGTAGAGATGTCAGGTGAGAGGGGCAATGTGGAGAGTGTGTGATATAAGCAGGCAGTGGGACGAGTAAGGACAGAGAACATTTTTTTTTTTAGCGTGGACCAGGACGGTCATGTTTTTGTCGATATGTTGAGAGAGAGACAAACACAGTGAACGTATTCTTTGATAGCTGCTACACTATATTGCTATGGATATACATATGTCTATATATGCTGTAAATAAACGTCATTTACTCTGTTGAGTTCAAGTCTCGTGACTGCTTTTTTACAACTGTACTGTACGCCTGATGTTATATCTTTGGTCAAAAGGGTGGACCTAAAAATCCCCCTAGACAGCGAGTCCGCCACAGGGGGCCCGAAAATGTAAGGAGTGCAACAGGGGGGTGCGAAAATACGACTTTTGTGCGTACGTAATATTTGTATGGCAACTAATAGCAGAGTTGACATGCTAGTGGGTAGAAGAAGGATCAAGCTGATTCTATTTTACAGCGACTGAGAGTCATTGTGGGACTGAAAGTCACGGTTGACTGCAGAAAGAGAACCGGACTGTCAATCACTCCAAGCACCGGGGGGCGTGGTGTCTAAGGGCCTGTTGGAAATTCAACCGATTGCGGGAGCTATTACTGACCGGCGAGGCGGAACCAGAAACTGATTCGTTACATAAAACTGAGTTTAAGACGGACGAGTGACATGCGTCCTGTATTGTGAAGCTTTTTCCATCGTGAAAATTTGTACTAAGTATCGGTCTTACAGTTCATTTACACGTATAAATACTGTATAGAGATTTTGTTGTTCTACAAGCAATCATTTTTTGTCATAGTATGCATATATATTAGGGCAGTTATCGATTAATTTAAATTTAATAGTTAATTTTAAAAAACCTACCGAATAATTAATAGATAATTTTGATTAAAACCGAAAAAAGATGTATGACTGTCATAGTATGACGTCATTAAGCTGAAAATTTTACAAAATGCAAATACCTTACGTATTTTTTTTTAAAGTTAGGAGATATATGTATAGTATATATAAGTATTTCAATATAGTTTTTATTAAATTTAAATTTTGTTATTGTTAATTAATAAAAACAATTTTTTTTGTTTATATTATTTTCCCAATAAAAACTGCTTATTTTGTAGTGTACACTTTAAAAATCTTTTTTTTTTTATAATTAAATGAAGAAGTTTGTACGTAAAAAAAAAACACAACTATTGTTCATTTTTAATTATTTATAAATAGATCGAACAAAATTGTTGAAAATATTTTCTTTAATATAATCGCCTTCTTATGTATTAAAATAATTTTAATCAATACATTTTTAACGAGTAATCGAGAAATTAATCGTTAATTTTCGCAGGCCTAATATACATATATATATATATATATGTGTGTGTGTGTGTGTGTGTGTATATCTATCTTTCTATCTATATATATATATATATATCCAAATAAGGTTTGCAAGGGGCTTTCAATGATGTTGAGAAATTGACCATGTGATTATGGACTTGACGGACACTCGTTTAGTGGGTTGAGACAGTACAGCGGCGTAGGAATGGAGTCATATAGGATCGTGAGGGCAAGGATGTGTTGGCGGGAAACACAATAGCCTCTCGGTGTATTTGTTTTGAATTGTTTTGCCAGAGGGTCTTAGTCACTCGAAGCCAATTTAAGCAAACATATGCCGATATGTTACTTATTGTTACTTGATGTCGAGGACGACATAAGTTTTGTAAGCAGGGGAGTGTGTGGAGGCCTTGAGGGCGAATTGCTGGACGGGTGCGGCCGAGAAACGAGGCCAACCTTGGATACTTTGATATGGACGGCGACTGACCACGGGACTGGGTGGGGTGTTAACTCAAGCCGAAACACACGGGCCAGCTGGCCTTGGCGTGGTAGTCTCGCCAGAGATTGGCTACGTCAAACAAGCCTTACCGTGTCTTATGAGAGACTGAAGGGTATTAAAGGGGGACGAAGGGACACACACGGACGGACAGAAACGGTGATAGGGAGATAGCGATAGGGAGAGTTAGGAACACGGATAGAGATAGGTACAAGTGAGAGATGTAACCATAGTTAGAATAATGATAGTTAACGAAGTAAGGAAATAAACAAAGACTTTAGTTGTTCTTGAGTCGTTGAGTTGGTGTTTATATAATAAGTAGCCAAGTGTGTGCCGATTAGAGAAATAGAGTGCAAGTACATAGAGACAATTAACCGGAGAACAACCTAGGAACTTTACAATATATATATA
>MUZC01000112.1:0-13314 GCA_002072015.1 Radix auricularia | reverse complement strand
TATATTAAGATATATTAAGATAGATATATATATGATTATAAATTTATATATCTTTGTTATTTATCCAATTAATAAAACGTTGTTCTCTGTTTTTGACAGGGGTATTTTTGTGCATTATTTGAGTGTCTTAATAATCGCATTTAAAATTAAATGTGGCAGTGTGACCCACATGTTAGTAATTTTAGAACCATTGGTGTGAGTGGCCATTAACAGGCCTAAAACAGACGCCATGACCCAGATTCATACCAGCCTTGAAATATGCTTTTAGTTAGGGTCAAGTGCTGGTCACTGGTACCACAATGCCAATTAAACAATTGGCCACCTACTGTACCTGTGCATGGCTCTCTCATGCCATCACGCAAGAGTCTTAGCGTTGTTAGACTCTGCTGACCAATCAGCGCAGAATGCGCGTGTGCTCATTGACCATGGGGCAGCGCACAGCCAATGGGAAGTGACCCGTGACGGGGTTACGGGCCGATAAGATCTGGAACTTGGAAGGATGTGGACTAGTGTGACATAACACTAGTGAAAGGGTGCTAGGGCCAGTGTGTTTAGGGCGTAGTGGTTAGGGGTTAGTAGAGTATTGCTAACTGTGTTTTATGCTGCCTTAGAAAAAAGTCAAATAAACACTATATACAACTATAGTCCTCGACTTATCTGCATTGTGTTATTTCTTTATTCAAACTAACTATACAACCACCACTCGGCTACATATAGATAGTAAATATAATATTGGGGACTTCGTCTTAATTACAGTCATGTAGTTTAATACAAATCATGACATGGGGGGGGGGGCTTGTCCCGAACCTAGGAAACGATCACTGTTGGTGACGTTACCAATCGAGAGGACTGTCGCAACATAGGCATACCACCAGTAGCTCTAAAAAGTGGCAAAACAGCTTTAGTACAATCTTTGCAAGAGCTTCTGAACTTCTGCTGGGAACAGGGCTACATTCCCCAGGACCTAACGCATGCAAATATAGTGATATTTTATTTTTTTAAAAAGGGCGATAGGAGTGACTGTATTTACAATAACGTCATCTCATTCAGTATTGTAAGAGAGGGGTCTTTGCCAATGCCATACTAACGCAATTACAGACTTTAGCCTCCCAAGTTTATCCAGAATCTCAGTGTGGTTTTCGCGCTGTTCGGTCAACTATAGACATGGTGTTCTCCATACGACAGCTCCAGGAAAAATGCTGAGAGCAGCAGATTACTATACATTACCTTTGTGGACCTTACAAAATCCTTTGATTTAGTCAGCAGCAACGGGCCATTCCAAATTCTTCAAGAAATCTGCTGTCCCACACACCTACTTAACATCACCAGGCAGTTCCATGCATGAAAATATGCAGGGTACAGTGAAGTTCGATGGAGCTGCGTCAGAAGCTTTTTCAGTCATCTGCGAAGTTAAGCAAGGTAGTTTACTCACGCTAACAACGTTTGCAATATTCTCCTCTGTACTGCTTCTATACAAAGTCAAGGATAGCAGTGAGGGAAGCTGGTTACACAACAGAGCTGATGGAGGACTTTTCAACACTGTCCGTCTCCGAGCCAAAACCAAAACCACAGATGTCCTAATTCGTGAGCTGCTTTTTGCGGATGATGCGGCACTAACAGCACACACAGAACCTGGTTTGCAACAACTCAACTCAAGCTTTTCCAACGCCTGCAACGAATTTGGCCTGCAAATCAACTTAAAACAGACAAACATCATAGCCCAAGACACAAGTTTTCCTCCAACCATCAATATCGACTATGATAATTTGAAGTTGTAGTCAGCTTCACCTACTTGGAATCCAAAGTCTCCAACACACTGTCCATTGAGGACGAAATAAACGGTAGAATTAGCAAAGCAGCTGCCACAATGTCTAAATTTAATAAACGGGTCTGGAAAAAAAATCTAAAGGAGAAAACCAAACTGTGTGTCTATCGAGCCTGCATCATCAATATGCTGCCAAGCCTAAGTGAGACATAGACCACTTATACATCCCATGAGCGCAAACTTAATAGCTTCCACTTGAGGTGCCTGCGTCGCATCCTTGGCATCCAATGGCAGGATGAAGTGCCAAACAGGGAGGTTCTGATGCGTTCCAATATTCATATCATGTTCTTAATCTTTAATGAACTATGCCTGATATGGCTACGACATATAAAAGGAATAAGCTCTGGCCGCATCCCCAATGACCTTCTATATGGAAAACTTGCAAAGGGACAGAGGTAGACAGGTGGCCCATATCTGCGATTTAAAGATATCAGCCAAAGGGACATGAAAGTAGCCAAAATACGTACACGCAACTGGGATGTAAGGCAGAAGACTGATTTACGTGGCGCACAGTTGTAAAGGAAGGCTTCATAGTAGCCGAGAAGCGAAGGATGAAGGAGGCTACAGACAGAAGAGCTAGGAGAAAGGCCAAAACATTGGGAATCACACAATTTATGTGCAAAAGCTGTGGTAAAGACTGCCACTAAATGCTAGGACTGCACAGCAACATGAGAAAATGCATCTCATACCAACGGTGAGAAGGAATGACGCAAACAAAATGAATCTGGTTCATGGCGTCTCGTATTACGCCTTTTACTGATCACTCACCCGAAAACGTTATTAAAGACTGCTGCAAAGACTCAAGAAATTATATATCTATAAAATTATCAACTATACTTCACTGTTAACTTTGGTTTAGAATAAGTCAGTCACAGCTTACAGGGCCGTAAAAGTGATGAAAAAATCCAATATTTAATTCTACTCAAATAAGTAAGAGAGTCACCGGAAGACATACATGTGACTTATATTATGACTAAAATATATGAATTTTAGAAAACTGTGACGTAAAACACGAAATTCCGATGGATACCTCTAGCGAACCATATATGTGCAGAAAGTTTTCCTTCAATTTCCATTATAAGATAAATTTTAAAACTTTTTTGTTACATGTCACTTGAATAATTGTCCAAACATATATCTACGCACACTGCATCAGCATTGAAAAGAATTCAAGCGTGGCTGACGGGGCCCCCCTCCCGTTGGGGCCCCTTAATAAATTCCTAGATTCACCCCCTGGCGGGAGCCCTGCTCCGCCTCCCTTCCACTAACACCTTCCAGTCTCACGAGCCTCACCCTTTCTGTATTTCGCTTGCAGCTATTAATTTTTTTTGCGCCACGGCCATAAAAATGAGCTTTAAAATAATTCACGAAAATGTTCACAAATTTAGGAAACCAACAGCCTACTAACTACACAGTAATGAAAGCAGAACTGTGGTGGCGCATTGAATGACGTCGCGTGAAATCCAGTGTTGTCAGCTGCACGTTTTTCTAAACTTAAATCTTTTTGTATCCTGGTATCCTTTCGTATTTTCAATTGTTCTTTCGTATCTTGAATCATTCTCGTGGGAGATGCTGATCTTCTATCGAGCGCCTCCCCAGCCGGCGGATAGGGGAAAGCCCAACAGATATGGAGGGTACCAGGGAAATAAAATACCCGGGGTGGACAAAAATCAGCCCTACTGCCTTGTAGGAAGTGGAGGGATCCACAAAGGCTAAGGACCCAACCCGAACAAAGGCAGCTTTTTTGCTTATATGAGCTATTAAAAAACTGAAAATCAGTAATTATCCTATTTCGAGGTGTAGGTGAAAGCATGAAACTTGGAATAGTTAAGTACATTTCCACGATGGTAACAGGTGAGAACAATATTTAAATTATCACTTAATAATGTCCGTGGGCCCAAATGTAGTTGTTTTTTTTTAAAATAATAACTGACTTATCACTAATTCTCCAACATTCCGTGCAGGTAGAAGCATGACACTTTTGGTAAGTTGTTGAGTAGCCTCTCAAAATGCTTATTGGCGTATAAAACTTTTTAGAATTCACACGTATGGAGGCCGGGGGCCGAAAAACGTTATTTTTAAATACTGAAAATCGCTACTTCTCCATTTTCCCTTGTACGTAGAAATATAAAACAGGAAGTTCTTAACTACATTCCCGAGATAATAACGTGCAATATATATATATATATATATATGTATATATATATTTCAAGTATCCCTCACTGGAGGCCGGGGGCCCAAATGCATTTTTCCTTATATAAAAACTGACTCATCACTAACTTTCCAATTTCCAGTCCAGGTAGAGGCATGAAACTTTGCAAAGTTGTTGAGTAGCCGATTGCAACGATAAAAGCGTAAAAAATGTGTAAATTCACACTCATGAGGCCCGGGGCCAAAAATACCGTTTTTTTTCCTTACATGGGCTATATTAAATATGAAAATCACTAATGGTCCTGTTTGCCGCGTAGGCAGAAGCATGAAACTTGTGAAGTTGTTGAATACACTTCTACGAATGTTACAGATGAAAACAATATTTAAATTATAACTTCCTGGTGGCCGCGGGCCCAAATAAAGTTTTTTCCTTATAAATGAGCTTGATAAAAACTGAAAATCACTTATTCTCGTATTTCCCGTGTAGGTAAAAACATGAAAATTTGGGTAGTTGTTTAGTACAGTTCCACGATGGTAACACGTGAAAACAATATTTAAATTATCACTTACTGGGGTCCGGGGAGCCAAATGTAGATTTATACTTATAATAAAAATTTACCAATCAGTAAATCTACAACTTCCCATGTAGGTAGAAGCATGCAACTTTGGTAAGTTGTTGAGTAGTCTCTCGCAACGATTATTGGCAAAAATATTTTGTTAGAATTCCCTTTCATGATGGCCGGGGCCCGAAAAAGGTTTTTTCCTATTACTGAAAATCGCTACTTCTCCACCTTCCCGTGTAGGTACAAACATTAAAATTTGGGAAGTTGTTGAGTACACTGCCTCAATGGTAACATGCCAAAAAAAATTTAAGTAGCACTCACTGGAGGCCGGGGGTCCAAAGTATTTTTTCTTATATAAAAAAATTATTATTGCAAATTCTCCAACAATCTGTGTATGTAGACGTATGAAATTTGGGATGGTAACAGGCACAATTATCACTCACCTGGGGGCCTGAGACTCAAATGTCGTTTTTTCACTCTTTTATTAGCTAAATTGATTTTTTTTTTTTTTAAAAAAAAGGATACTGTGTAGATGTTATTAAATTTAAAAAAAAATAATTTTAATTATTTTTTTAATACAAAACTTTGTAGATAAAAACTTGATGGCCTATAAAAACATTAAAACTATATTTTTTCAATCTTTTGTAGCCGATGGCCCCTAATATCTTTGTCTTTAACGTTTAAGACATTTTAAGCATTCGATTACACTCGATCTTTTAAAACAAATTCTAACTAATATATTCATCATGATCCAAATTGAAATAAGCTGTTGTTATGAACTTATACATATTACACCGAGAGAGCCCGGACCCTCATTTTAGTTTTAAAAGACGTTTTAATAGTAAACTTATACTATTCATCCCACGGCCATTAAACTTTAGGAAGTTTGGGGGTATGCTACAGAGAAGGTTTCTGGCATTACAAGTAAAAGCTTTAAAAACACCACATTTTAGGGCGGGGGTGGGGTCATTTACAGATTCAATGAAGGAATATCGAGTGGAATTTGTTAATGTTTTGTTAGATTAGAGGCGTCACTAGGGTTGGTGTCACCCGGGACGGTAGCTCATGGTGTCACCCGGGGCGGTAGCTCCTGGTGTCACCCCGTCATGATTTAACCCATAGAACTCCTCTGAGTTTTCCAGTGCCAAATAACGGGAATATATAGAATTTTACTGTCTGGTGTCACCCCCTGATGGTGTCACCCGGGGCGGCCCGCCCCCACTGCACCCCCTAGCGACGCCACTGTGTTAGATCAAGCAGTTATGTCATTGAATGCATACTGTGAGCCAATGGAACGTCACTTCAGTCTTTTTTAAATTTCTGCTCAATATAAAAAATTGCAAAATTCGAGCAAAACGTTTTGACGAAACGTAACATGGATTTGAATATTGTGCGCATCGATGTACTGGTTAAGATACTTGATCCGAAGGATTTAGGCAGTGAATTGCAAAGGATTTCCAACATTATTCCAGATACAGTTTCGTCCTCTCTTGTTGCTTTACGTTTAATTTATGATCATTATTTGAATACTGCTGTTCAAAATGTCGCTATAGCCCTTCGTATACCGTTTACAATTCTTTTGCATCGGGGGGGGGGTGAGGGGAGATGTTTTTCCAAGTTAATTTTTTAAAAAAATATTTGAGAATGCCTATAATGCAAGAATGTCTGAACAGTCTTTTAATGATATCTATTGATCGAGATATCGACCAGTCGCTGGATTAGTCACAATTTTATGTAGACTTTGCTGCCATCAAAGAAAGAAAATATGGTTTTTTTTAAACTGCACGAATTTCTGGGTATAAATTTCAATTATTTGTTGCTTTAAATATAAGTACAAGTAGTTTTTAATCAATTGCCCAATATTATTCTTTCGGTATTTATGATTTATTTTTCTATTAAACATTTAGGGCCATCAAAATCACTTCGCCTTGGGCCTCCAAATCCATAGAAACGGCCCTGGCATCGCGCATGAAGCCATTTAAAACCTCATAAAATAAATGATAAGAAATCAAGTTTTCAAGTGGAAATTTTATTTAACATTGCGACTTTTGAGGTGACCTTACATTTCTCCCCCACCTCCCAATTCCCTCGTTACACATCGTCACAAATGTTTGGACACCCTCCCCCCTAAGTACGTAACGTCATTTATGGACGGCCCCATAATAAAATTTTATTATGATTAATAATGAAGTTTCTGAAATCACTTATTTTTGTTTTAGTAGATGACGTCACATCTCAAAAGCGTTTCAACAAATCAGTTAACCGAAAGGTCTTGATACACATATATGTATAAAAATTAAGTTAAAACGTATAGTGCGTCTGTTTGGTTAAGATTTATTTATTCTGATAACTGTAGAGTAATCATAATTATCTGAAGCGTTGGCGTTAGCAAGTTTGAACTATTTTCCTACTAGTAGTACAAGAAGAGAGAATTAACATTTTAAAGCCAGCACGTTTGTGATTGTATATTGTTAGGGCGTAAAGAGCGGCCACAGATTTCATCACTTCACAGTTGAGACTATCAAAATGTTTTAACAGCCAACTTTCGCACATCATGATTTCACAACATGATGAATCAAAGTCATTAATTCTCACTTTAACAAAAAAAAAAAAAGGTTTTTTTCCTAAGTTATATTATTTACGTGCCCGACGTTACGAACATATTTATTCAATAGCAAGTATAAAAAAAATACTTAACAGCCCGACCAATCTCTTTATGTGTAGCATTCACTCTTCAATGAACTTCATTCCTGTTGAATCACTCAGATTTTAAAAAAAAGGATATGGTTATAATTGCAGCACTTAGGCATTCACTGGGACTGTCTTTATATTGAGAGTGGAAAAATTTGTAGATTCGTAAATAGCATATTTCAATGAATGGAAACATTTTGTAATGCTTTACATGAAACAGAGTGGAAATTCAAAATCTATTTTCTTTAAATGTGAACGACTAGAAAGAGGGGTCATCAAGTTCGCCGTCAGTGCATGTTGCCCATTCTAACTGTGCCGCTGTCGTAAAATAAATCATATTTAATGCAGAGCTCTCCCCGCTGTTTTAATTTAAACATAAATTCTCTAAGATGTAACACATTTTAATTCATATAAAAATAAGATCTCCCTTAGATGCATAATTTCTCACCTAAAATAAATTCGCCCCCTAGTCAACCTATCAGATATGTCTAAATTTTGCACAGATTCAGGCCCTACGAGCACGGTGGTCGAGCCGCTCTATCATAATGTAAGGACGCAATTATATTCTATAGAAGGAGCGTCTGTACCAAATAAGACGAGAATACATCGTGTATTAGAATGAAATATTTGTAAAGTGATCGTAAAAATACACGTTAATTGATGCTGTAGGTGCTTAAGGGTCCTAATGCATATCACGTGACGATGAAAATGAAATTTATAAATTCTCAAGCAATTTAGCTTCACGCTTCGTTTGGTATCTTTATAATCTTAACACAATGCTTAAGTTCAGCACGCACATGGGCGAGTCGAGAATCTAGACTAATGTAGATTATTTACGCACCACTACATATCAAGACATTTGAATGGTATTTCATGAGAACGTCCTTTCATGGCAGCCAACAAAATTATGTGGCAGCCATTGAATACTCCCTTGAATGGTAATAAATCAGACAAGAAATGGCGTCTCTTGCACCAGTTTCATGAGTTGTTAGGTCTTTCTTTGAAGTCACTGAAGTGATTTAACCTGCGACCTCATACAGAATGGGACTGCAAAAAGCTTTCTAATAAAGAAACAAATTACACAAACTATTTTCATAGTGGGAAAGTAACTTCTTACAAGTATGTCTCTGAGGCTTCTATCTCTCCGGAAAGCAAAAAGAGGAGGTTTTTTTGAAGACCTGCTGAGTTAGAGGGTCAGCCAAAAGGTTTTATTATTTTTTTAAATTAAAAAGCCTTATGCAGTCCCATTCTGTATGATATATTAATCTAAAATTCTGACTGCTACTTGATAAATGCCTTGTGTCTAATTGTTGTTAATCCTAAATATTTGTATTTAATATATCGTAGTATATCATTATTTTTTGTAATTTTATATTTATTTTCATTATTTCATCCCCTTAATATTTGTTCTGTTTCATTAATTTAAACTTCTTCATTGTGTCACATAATTTTCAAATTGTGCAGATGACGTCATCTAGACTTGCCCAAAATCAATTCCGTAACTTTGTTATTATTTCATTTAGTCTTTTGACTAACAAATTTATCAAAGAATTGTACTGATTTGGCACTCAATATTTTTTAGAAAATCTCGATAGATCACACATGTCAATTTTGTACACAATTGTATTACTAAAAATCTTGTGCCAAAAGGTTTTAAAACTAATTTTCATCCTGCTGCTTGTGCCTTTAATTCGTTCGATCGACTCAAACTTTCTGCCATTGACAAGAAAAGGGCTTTTGGACGTATGAGAATTATTTTGGACTGACACAAGCATTTAATTTCTCAACTAACTATTAAAATGAACAAATTGGATAATCAACTTTGTATAAATACTTATACTAACAGCTTGCTATTCAATCTCATTCACTGGAAAATACACGATCTCAACAAGGAGCTTTACAATTTATTATCTGAAGCCAAAAAAAAGAAAGAGTAAACCTCTTAACACTGCAAATAACGCTACACGTTCAACTTCTCATATAACGGACCATGAATCAAACTTAGTCTACTGAATGCCACCGGATCTTCCACTTTCTGAGCAAGAAAGATCAGTTCTGAGTAAAGTTTTTAAATTTATTCCTCTTCGGGCCTCAGGTGATAAATACCAATTACTATCAGATGCCCATCGTTTCTTTCGTTCAATGAGATTGCAGCTTTACTTCTATGGCACCCCTGCGTATAACGATGAGGACGACCGTGAATTTCCTGTACATCAACAACTTAAATCAACATGGACCCCTCCTTCTGATCAATCTAAAGCACTCGACCTTTACATTACAAGTACAGAAAATCAAATCCAAAACCTTAGGCAAATTCCTCTGAAAAAATCCAATTTATCAAAAGTAGAATGGCGAGCACTTGTTCAACTTAAAAAACGCCAAGACATTGTTATCAAGCCGGCAGATAAAAGTGGAGCTGTGCTTGTGTGGGATAAAAATCTTTACATTGAAGAGGCTTCCAAACAATTAAACAAAACAACTTTTTACAAGCCAAGGATAAACGATCCCATTATTTCCAATAATGAAATTGTTAAGGAAGCAATTGAGGACTTGTAGATTGTGGCCAATTACCATTCTTAAGTATTTATGACATTGATCATGATGAACCATGCTTATACTTATTACCAAAAATACACACGCTGGGAAACCCTGGAATAAACATTGTCTCCGCCTGCTCTTGTCCTACTGAATTAATTTCTGATTTTTTAAATTCTGTTTTCCAACCAATAGTTGCAAATTTACCATCATATATTAAGGACACTAGCCATATGCTAAAATCACTGGATTCCTTTGTTTTACCGACTGAAGATCACTTACTATATTACAATGGATGTTTCTTCATTGTAAACGTTAATTCCTCATTCTGATTGTTGCGTTCTGGTTTCTGGATGTAATAAGACAGACGTCTCGACTCTTGTCAATAATAATATGATTCTTTATTGTTGTAATAATTCACGTACAGACACTGCTTCAATAATACAATAGCTGAAGTAATACAATAAAGTCAATCCAGCAATCCAGTACTTCCAATCACAGGCTTATTCCACACAAGTCTCTCTTCTCGTGATTGTCACTACATTCGAGCACACCTCAATAAAAATGTATGACAAACACTCGCCTAGTACTACACCGTCCTGTAGTCCGTCACACACTACACACTGACCCCTACTCGACACCGTCACACTGTCCGTCTCACACTATATATAGCCCTGAACGAACTTTGCAAGTCATTGCATGTTAACACTAAATGTTCTCTTTACCTGAACACCGCTCACAACAATGTCACAACAAATTCAGTCAGTGATTCTCATACCTTGACACTGATGGCCTTCTGAAATTTCATTTTTTCTAAACAAGAAGGCAAATCTTAAGTTCCCAGCAAGTGCCATACTACGATTGACTGAGCTGGTCCTAAATTTAAACTCGTTTGAGTTCAACGGACAGTTCTTTGATCAAATTAGTGGAGTTGCTATGGGAACGAAAATGGGACCAAGTTATGCATGCATATTTATGGGCCATTTGGAACATCTATGGAGTAAAAATTACAAAGGTATCTGTCTAGAGTAATACAAGATATACATTGACGATTGTATTCAAATAACCAAAATGGACATGCAGCAATGCAAAGTTTTATTGACTTCATTGGTAATTTCCATCCTTCAATCGAATTCACATCAACTATTCATAGGAGGGCTTTTAATTTTTCTGACATACAAATTAAATTGAAAGAAAATAAAATATCAACATCCATCTATTACAAGCCTACAAATAGCCATAGTTTCCTTCTATATACATCTTCCCATCCTCATTCTTGTAGGAATTCTATCCCATTTTCACAACTATTAAGACTTAAAAGACTCTGCAGCGACGAGGCAGACTACTTGATAAGAAGTGATAAAATGCTGGACTTTTTTAGAAGGACGTCATACTCGGAATTTTTTTTTAATATAAGCTGTCAATAGAATTAAAGGCATGCCAAGACAGGACACATTTACATCACCTGTTCACGATCAATGTGATCGATCCAAATTTATTTTAACTTTCCATCCTCATAATTTTAAAGCCCACCAGGTGCTTCTCAAAAACTGACCAATCCTTATGGCTGACCCTCTCACTAAGCAGGTCTTCAAAAAACCTCCTCATGTTGCTTTCCAGAGAGATAGAAGCCTCAGAGACATACTTGTAAGAGGTCACCTTCCCACAATGAAAGCACATATTGGAACAAAAGGTTGCAATCGTAGTTGAAATAAACAAAATTTCTTTCCCTCTTGAGCTATTTGTAATAAAAGATGGATTCACTTGCACAAGTCGCAACGTGATTTATGCAATTTTTTCTTTGCAAGAGATGTAATAAGATCTATGTGGGTGAGAAAGGTCGTCGTCTTGGAGATCGGTTTAGAGGACACCTGTACAATATAAATAAACAGGCTCAGTGTCCTGTGTCTAAACATTTTAACAGTGTTGACCATGATGGCATTTTGGATATTGCAGTTACTGGTATTCTATATGCAACCAATACCCAAGATAGAGTCCACATGAAAAATAGACTCATAAAACGATTTGGTACGTTGGCTCCATATGGAACTAATCAAATCCACAATTTTACATGTCTGCAAAATCGTTTTCGCGTTATGGTTTTCACTGTTACTTTAGATACTTTAACTTCCTCCTTTTTCCTATATTCTGTGTCTTTGATTGTTTTTTTTCTTTCTTTTCTCTTCATTTTTTTTATCACATAGACTCTAATATGTTTTGAGACATATGTACGTAATTATTTATGTCATTGTACCGATGAAGGCATGAGCCGAAACGTTTACTATTATTTGTATTAGTTCATAAATAAAGCTTAAATTTATTGTCTTCTTACACAAATAGATTGTGTAATTGGTTTTTTAACCTGCAACCTGCCAGTCTGGATTACTTTATGGATTTTATTATGAGTTTATCTTCGTGTCTGTGTCAAGGTTCAAGACTTTTATTTAGCGGCGTAGGGTTGGGTAGGGAATACATAAGCCGTTGAAATGTGAGCTAGAGAACAAAGTCCATTAAACACCGATCTCTCCCTTTCTTGAACAGTTTTTGAATTTTTCTAGTTAATAAAGATTCGTGGTACTGAAAAGTCTGAAAAGCGGCGATTCGTTACCACCACTGAGAGGTTGGAAATACCCTGCTTATGAAAGACTGAAATAATGTACAGAACATTGTATGGCATCTGTCCGTCTAAGAAAGACGATAGATTTATCTTTTGTTATTTGCAGCTCTTGGTGTGGCTGATGAGACCGATCCTTGAGTGACAAACAATTAAAAATCTAGATTAAAAGTTTTTTAAAAAAACGTTAAAAAACAAGTTTTTCACTTTAAATCGAGTGGTAGCGCACTCGACTGTCGTACCGATGGTCACGAGTTCGAATCCACGCGAAGGCGAGGATTTGTTCCCGGGGCCTGAGGAGTCCCCGAGTCACACAGCTCTGAATGGGTACCTAACTAGACAATAGTTAGGCGGCCGGGGTAATGAGTGGAACCCCTATAGCCGTGGCATGATACCGCAGCATCACTTGCCAACAGATCAACTCTCATGGTCTGTGGACGCAATTATCTTCTGCATAGAAGGATCATCTGTATATCTAAGATGTATAAAAGGGACATAACTATAAGGATGTTCATTATAATACGCAGGGCAAAACAATCCGAAATTACAAAATTCAAGTTATGTTTCGTAAAACGAGTTTAATATAATGCGCAGCGATCGTGAATATATTTTTTAAAAGTACTGTCAATTTAATGCGAACCTTTTTGCGCGACACGAAATGTTAATGAACAGAACACGCACCACAAAATTGATCTGAAATTATTACGCTTCACTTTTATCATCGAAATTCCAGCTCGCTAACTTACGAAAAAATGGATTAAAATTCTATCAAAAAATTTTCTGCAAGAATGTAAGGGTCAGACACCACAAGTTAATATAAAGGATTTAAGAATACCTTTTTGAAAAGCGTTGGAAGTGGTCAAACAATGATGACATCTCGAAACCCTTTTAAAACACATAACCCAGAAAGATCAAGTTATTGTTAGGGAACTCTC